>WEKX01002744.1:0-14352 GCA_013390025.1 Pitta sordida
TGGACTTGTTAAATCTCATATTTTTAGTAGCTGCCCATTTCTCCAGCCTATGTAGTTCTTCACTCAGAAGCTGTTTGAAGCCTTTGGTGATCCTTAGGGCCTTTCTCTTGCACTTTCCGGTTCTGCTTAATATTTTTGATCAGAAATGCACAGAGTTCTCAAGACAACAGGAAATAGCAGCTTTATACAGTAGCACAGTGACACTCTATGGCTTCCTGTTCACTTCCTAATAATTTCTTACTTTCTGACCACTGAACAATAAGAATGCTTTCACAAAATCAGTACTTATAACACCAAGATCTTGCTCCCAGTTTGACCTTAGAAAAAGGAAAAGATTTTTCTTTCACATTGGAAGTCCCACAAAAGCCTCAGAAATGTGTCTTAGATGGCACTGTTACACTAAGAAAGTGATTTATTATTACTATTATAAATTTAAAAGAGCATGGATTAAAAATGGAGAGAAAAGTCTAAAACCTTTTTATGAAGGACAAGTCTAGGAAGGCCAGCCACTGTTTTTATCCATTTCCTATGCTTCTGCACTTGAAGAGGAACGTGAGTTCAAGTGACACATGAACTATTATTTTAAGGAAGCATGGCCTGAGTTTCACAGCTCTCGCTGAAGCAGACTTCTGAACTATGTTTACATACAGTCTTCAGCTACTTTTCTGGGAATGTAGAATAATTGTTTTACATTCAACAGCAAGTTGAATGTAAATGAAGATGTTTTATATACAACAAGAAGCTTTAGCTTCATTAAGTTTCCTTAATAAAGCACAATTTTATAAAGCTATAAATAACTTAAAATGTCCACATTAACTTATTCTGAGAGCAAACTACCTATAACAATATTTTGATACCACAGCATAGTATCCCCACTCATGGCCTGCAAAAAGAGGAAGAGTTTGGGCAGAAGAGCACAAAGGTCAGTTTTATTACGTTTTTTTCAAACATCATTCACATTACTTTTATTTGTCCTCTTTCTTTTCCACTCTCTCTGAAATCTTCTCAATGTAGTGCAATGATCCTTCTCACAAAAAGAGAGAGAGCTATCACTGCTTTGAGAGAGATCTTGGTAAACCAACTCAAGTATGCCAGACACTTAAATGCACACAAGCAGAACAATACTTTCAAAGTCTGTTAGCTTGAAAATATAGATATGTTCAGGTGCTTTCTTGGATTAGGACCCCACAGGCAATTTACAGCCTCTGCTCCTGCAGTTCACTGCATTTTTACTTCAAACCAGTTTAACTCAGCTACACAATAAAATAAAAAATTTTGAAATGTGATCTGCCTAGAGACAAACACATTTTGTTTTATTTATCCAAGATGAAGATAACAAATGATAATTAAAAAGGCAAGATCTTTCATACAGACCACTTTCTTGAAAGTATATACATATATATAACTCAGAATTTTTCAAATCTGCTCAACTGTGAATACAGATGAAGCAGCACAAGAATGTAAAGTAACAAGGAAAGAGGGTACCCACACTATAAATAAGAAGTTATTTTCCTTAGGTTGTTTATAAAGTTTTCGGTGACAGAGCGAGCCAGGGCCAGTGAATCTCTACACACTGGCTCTCAAAATAGACTAGATAAAGTTAGCTAATAAGATTTTTAATATTTGAAGACAGAATCAATCTTTCAGTAAGTTTTTTTTTGAGAATAAGTCAAGGTTACATAAGTCTGCCATTAAAACAAATACTGCAAAAGATAATGAATAAGGAACACCAGCCATAATTTTAGCTGTATTAAAAACAACTTGAAAGGTTCTTAGGCAAAATCCAAGAGAAAAAGACAGAGAAAGCTTCCTTCAATACTTCAAATGACTAGTAATGGTAACCACTTTCAAGCATGCAATTAATTAGTTAAATAATACATTGCAGTCACCAGATGTGTCACCTACAAAAGGAAAGTGGGGTCAATTTGTAAATCCTCTCTGAATGGTGTCACTGACACAGTTATTAACAGCAAACCAAACCCTGTTGACAAGATAAGAAGCAAGTGACAAAGTTCATGTTACTGCTTCATCTGGAGATGAGATTTTAAATAAAAAACAAAATTAAATACAATATTTTTTCCCATAAGATTTCTGCAGGAACAAAGAGGAAGAAAATGAAAATTTTCAGGTTACTGGGTGAGGGGGAAAGAAGTCTCTTAAGAGATTTCTCCATTCTGACATGCCTATCTTTTTTTTTTTTAATTTATTAACTCTAAAGAAAAATTGAGTCTGAACAGAAAAATCCCTTTGCATTTATATGGCTTGAAATATAAAGTTGAAGGTAACACTAAATGCAGCCCAAAACCCAACAAAATAGACAAATCATAAAGGACACATAAACCAGAAAAAAATCAGATGGAGCCTTCCTGAATTTTTTCCTTAAAGGCACACTAGAAAATTCTATTTTGTGCCAATAATGTCTCATAAAACATTTCTTAGAATATGACATTAAAAAAAATATGTAAAGCTCATTTTATTAATCTGAAACCTCTGTGTGTGGCAACTGATATAAATCTGTGATGCAACTGAATTTGCCCTAGAACAGTTCTTAAAGTCTTAACATGATTTTTGCTTCTCTTAAAAAATAAGTCTGCCACTTCCATCATTAAAAATCCCAGGTCCCTATGTGACACATTTAGTTTTGCTTTTCCAAAAATCAGTATTAAAATTCCTCATGTGATAACAAATAAAGCACAGGATCACTTTTAAGTGTGACAAGTAATTGCTGAGATGATTCAAATTCTCTAAGTATTCAATTCCTTTACAATATCTGTAAAACAAGCATATAATTACAGAAACCCTGGTGGTCGTCTAGCTGTTTACTCACCCATTTCTTGTCTGGTACTGCAGACTCCTGTCCCATATTTTTCTAACTCTATGGTCACAGTTTTCAAAGCATTAACATCCGTTTCTGCAAAGCCGAGGTAGTTATAAGAACCCATATTGATTACATTCTTGATAGTCCTTCCTGTAAACCTACAATGAAAGCAAATTTTAAACAATAGCGCAAGTTCCCTTCCAACTTCAAATGAAAAGAAAAAAAATCCCCAAATTTTTCCACCAAATTTTTTTCCACTGTCAAATTCCTATTTGGGAATTTACAGTCCTCAGAGTTTTAATAATCCAAAAGTTTTTCCAGCTTTTCTCTTTTTTCTGACTAAATATTGTTTTTTTGTCAAAATGTTTCCTAGATTCCAAGCTGTAGATGGCAATATACTGGTATTAGATGAAAGGCTGCTTTTAAGGATTTAAGTAAACAAACAAAGCCAGGGCTTTATTTAAGGAACAACTTACAGACACCAGTTTTTCAAGCAAATTGTCAACAGCTTTCACAATGTCATCAGTGCTCTCACACACCCAGAGAAATTAAATATGATGAATATATTGTGGGAACCACTATGATACAGTGTCAATAAGCTGAAAATACAGGCAACCTACACATTGCCTGTGCAGTGAATTCCTGTCCCTATTTTATTCAGTTGCAATACACCAAAATCTTCAGGTTGTAATCTACTTAAAACCCACTGGACTCACTGGGAAAGCATTCATGCAATGAAAGAAATTATGATTTAAATTCTAACCAAGCGATGCAACAAATTTTGTTGTAATATTCTGAGGAAAGGTCTGTTGTTACAAATGAAGCATCAGCAATTTTACATGTGCTGACACAGTCAAACAAACCCATTTGCGACTAAGCCAGAAATCCATACTGCATTTCCAAACAATTCTAGAAGAAAAGGGTCAGATTGAGAGCAGGGTACTGATGGCAGAAAGGAATATGCTGCTGTATATTAGACAAGGATCTAGACACAACTTTCTGGAATATTGTTACAGAGCTAAGAGCTGCAGGGTGGAAGATGACCCACCTAAATGTCCAGTTGTAATCATCCGTAACACGTTCCATGAGGTCAAACTGTGGCCCAGGGACACTGCAAATTGGACGATTCCAGTTATCCCGTATTCTCAGGTAGAGGTTTCTTGTGTAAAAGTTCTCAAAATCTTGATAAAGTGGCACAAAATCCTGGTTTGAAAACATGGACGGCGTTATCTTGCTGGGAAAATGTCTGCTTCTGTACCCAAGTCATTCCCAGTAACAAGGAAAAACTGATTAATTAGTAAACAGAGCTATAAAAGCCACATGTTCCTATGTCACATACATCCCCAAACAGCAAACACCTTACTTTAGTTCTTCTGAAACATGTTTTTTAGTGGGTGGAGTTTTGAGTTGGGTTTTGTGCGTTTCTGTGTTTAGATTAGTGGGTTTTTTGGTTTGGTTTGTAGTTTTTTTGGTGGTTTTTTTTTTTTTTTTTGGTGGTTAGTGTGTTTTGTTTGTTTGTTTTTTTAATGGCCAATAAGTTGGTCTAATTCTCCATCTATACCTTTAATATTGGAAAAAAGTCAAGATTGGAGAAATCAACTGCTTCAAACTGAGCATTTTGCTATGTGTGGAGCAGATTGCAGAACTGGGATATAAGCAACTCATTAACATTTCATTAAATGCTGAATACATTAGACAAAAGCTACTCCAGTGTGAGTGACCTGGGCATTACCAGTTTAGACTAGACACAAACAACCACTTAAGACAACTGGTTTGGTTGACAATTAATTTCTATCTATGGATTTTACTTGGAAATTTAATTTTAAAACTGGATTCTAAACAAAGATTCATAAGAAACAGGGATATATCCATATTGGACACCAGACACAATAAAATTATAAAATAATATGGAATGCAGTTAACACACGTGAAAGAATGAAATGAACATGTAATCTGTGGTGAAGGACAAGAAAATTTAACTGGCACAGCTGGCCAAATCATAAAGTTCATTAAGTTGTGCATGTATCTTTGAAAAGCTAAATCAGGAAACAATTGCAGGAATTTTATTTGCAAGAGGAACAGTAACACTATTCCCATTTTTCCTTCATTTCCTTCATTATGCCAGGTGTTACTGTAAATGATGGCTCAAAATGCTCAGAAGAAGAAGCAGCAACCAAAACCTCTAAACTATGTTGGAAGGCAGGTGAGCTTGGTAAGTTGCAAGTTTTACTTAGAACTATGTGAGATGAAAAAATTTCTAAGTTGGGACTTGCAGAATTCAGGCTACGTTCATTTTGTGCTGGGACATGATTCCTGAGTGCTCTGTGACCAGCAGTTTAGCAAATCCAAGGCAACAATTACAAAAATCACTATCAATGAGAAGGCAGCTGGACGGGGTGAAGGAAAATTGGGTTATAAGAGATTCGGAAAGTTGATATATTTAACAGTAAGGCATCTCTGAGTTTTATTTTTCTGTGAATCAATCTAATACAGTGAAATTCCATTTTGCTGAGTGTATTATGGCACTCTTAGAACAAGGTGAATATTTGTCCATGTAAAAATCATGATTTCACCTATATACAGGTACAAATTGTACACATGTGTGTAACTCTACTGCAGTGTGTGTCATTTCTCTCATCCCTGTGGAATGTTCTCTAAGATAAAAGTTGTATTCCTTGTTACTTTGACAGGTTGCTGTAAACCACTTATAAGCAGGGGAAAACTCATCTGTGGATATATAACGCAGTTTTCATACATACTTTTTGTTGTTCTCTCTCTGCAGCAAGGTTACGTTTTTCTAGTCCCCAGGCTCTCATAAAATCTCGCAGGTAGCCAAATACTGTTCCCACTGCAAAACCCACGAAAGTTAAAACTGCAACATACATTGGTGCCTGTTCAAAGTGCTCAATAAATGTCCTTTTGTAGAGAGTTCCATTTGAGACACCATTCTTCTGAAAATACAGAACAGAAACTTGTGATTAATGCATTTCATTTCATCAAAGCCTCAAGGGAAATCTTTTTCTGTAATTAGAAGAGACATTTAGCCCTCACACTGTACCAACTAAACAGGTGAACTTTTAACATCGCAGTTACTACTGACCGCTACAAGTATCTTCCATTTTCCCTCCTCTCCACAAATGTCCCCAACACCACTCCCTTGTCTATTTTGAAACACATGAAACTTATGAAAGATTGGAAATATATTATTGTGTAATTGAGCAATTATTTCAAAGGTGATTAAATGGAACCCACAAAACTCTGTCTGGCACGACAGAGCTATAAAAAGGGAAGGGCAGTATTAGGAACTCACCTACACTGTACATGGCTGTTCCTGGAAGTCTTGTGTAATCCATTGCAGTAACTAACCTATATACAATAAATCCTGCCTAAAATAGGGCAGCTTTACCACATCGTTCACA
Organism: Pitta sordida; assembly: GCA_013390025.1. Taxonomy (NCBI): domain Eukaryota; kingdom Metazoa; phylum Chordata; class Aves; order Passeriformes; family Pittidae; genus Pitta; species Pitta sordida. The sequence goes on from WEKX01002744.1 coordinate 6,238, forward strand.
TCCGAAGAAATATCCAAAACCGTTATGATCCCAGCCTTTTATTTCTATTTTGTTTTCACACATGTTATTAATCATATTGTCAGTGACATCTCCCATACTTCTGAGAGTACTTAAAAACAAAATAGAGAAAAAAAAGGGGGCAAAAAGAAAGGAGGGGGCAAAAAGAAAGGAGGGGAAAAGGGGAAAAAGAAGGCAACAAAGGAGACATACACCCGATTGTTGGAATTAATGACCCCATTATAAGCAAATTCTAGAAATTTACAGTTGTGTGTGGAGAAAATATCTTGTCATGAAAATTCCATTTTTGAAATTGAAGAAAAGTTTTGCAGTTGCAATCTTCTCAGACCAACTTATATTCTGTAGGCTCAGAAGATTTTTCTTTGAAAGAGAGGTAATTCCCTTATTTCAGCAAAATATGATGGTCTTTACAGTTGCTGTCTAGTAACAGCCAATCTGCTAATTAAAAGATGATAATACATTATCCAGAAAAAATAGTGCCCTCTGTTAAAAAAAAAAAGAAGAAAAAGAAAAAAGACCCAAAACAAACATTTTGAGCATATCACAAAGCAAGCCACCAGCATATGAAGAAATACCATCAATACTGTGGGATGATGAATTTAAAAAAGTAGATTATCTAGTTACACAATGTAGCAAGCAGAAATAGAATATTCATGGTAAGAACAACTGCCAATTCACTGTATTCATAAGACAGAGTATTATTGATCTTGCATTATTGATATTGCATTAAAATGCCTTTATTTTCAGATTTTTATTTCAGTTGTAACTTGCTGTCCAGCCTGGATTCACAAGGCTTTTTTGGGGAGAGAGAAATAAAAAAAAATTTAAAGAGAAGAAAAAAAAAAAAAAAAAAAAAAAAAAAAAAAAAAAAAAAAAAAAAAAAAAACAGGGCAGGGCTGTTTGGCACATGAAAGAATATAAAGGCTTTGAAGGAACCCCAAAAGATAAAAAATGCTGGTAGGGCTGAACAAGAACAGAGATTTAGATATTGGACAGACTTATTTCCATACAAGGGAGCAGGAATTCAGGGCTGGCTCTCACCATGTGAGGGGACACTCTGGAAGCAATGCTACACATCCACTCCTACATCAAGCTAATTGTTCTTTTGGGGCAACCTATTTACTCTGAAGAACATTTTATGAGGATGAGTTAAACACATGGTCAAGTCAAATTTCACATGAGTCACAACAGCCATGTGTACACAGTGATGAGATAAACTAAATGTTTCATCAAGGATTAAGCTCAGTCTTATTACCTTACATTGGCCATGAGCTAAGAGCATATTTATGTTCACCTATGGAAATTCAATAGGCATTGTAGCTTGATGTGCTTGATTCAATTGGTGATGTAAGAACACACCTGAGCCCAGAGGAGAGAACTACGATGTTTCTCTTCATCAATTTTATTAAGAAACACTTCACTGCTATATACCTTACTGGTAAAGGAAGAGGGGACCTCATATCAGACTTCTGCACTGGAACACTTTTCTTCCACAACAAACCCTTTTTGTTGTGGAATTCTCATTTCAGATGCTGCCATTTTATGCAGTCAGCTTGATGTATGCATTTAAACAGGTAATCGCTGTCACCTACTATCCTCAACACCAACAGCTGGTAGTAAAGTACTATGAATGCAGAGTAGGATGTGATCCACATTCTCCAGTCTAAGAATGATCAAAATCAAGGGTTTTCAAATAGTTGGTACAAGGCTGAGAGAATAAATTCAAAAAAGACAGTGACATCTTGTCTAAAAACTAAAGTGAGGAAACCAAAGAGCATTTCATCCATCCCTAGAGTCCCACAAAAAAGTAGAGAAAGAGCCTCAGACTAAGAATAACCAGAAGCAAGTGGATTTGCTGCTTCTGGAAGGTTGTAGAGGGGGGGCACTTTTTGCAGCAATTCAAATCCAAGCATAAGCTATGGGTGACTGGACATCCTAAGGAGCTCAGCAAATTCAGGCAGCCTAAGCAGCCAGTGGACGAATGGTTAGTTGTCATTTTGCATCACATTATTGTTGAGTTTTCATATGTTATCATTAAGTTCTATTTAAGAAGAAAAAGGTGGATTTGGAGACTGTGCATTTAAAGCACCTTGACAATGGAGATAGTTGTAAGACAGCAGATTTCCTACAAATGCCTGAAATGATTCAGAGATCATTAGTTGCACCATTACACAGCAAGTGCTCTGCTGTATCACGCATCACAAGTATATTCTATATAATAACACCTGCAGTAGGCAGTACATTTTCTAGCTGTCTACCTTCAACTGTAGCAACAAATTAAGCAAGGATTCTAAAAATACATATATATTCTCCCAAATTCCAGCAATTGATGGAGTCTGAGATTGTTACCACATTTAATATAGTCATCAGGGGATAATTATGAATACATTCATAATTTTTGACCTTACAAATGCTGCGGAAATGAAATGACTTCTATGAACTGATTTCATCTGAAAAAATATGTTTCCTTTTTTACAGTAAAATTACCTGATAGTGTCATGACAATTTACTTTGACTACTGTTTGTTCAACTTTCCTACTGAGCCAATTACACAACTCATAATTGTCTATACTTAAATAAATTCTGCCTCTCCATTTGTCTCTTCCCAAAATAGAATCATCTTAATATATAAAATTCTAGTCCCCTTGTCCTAACATGGATTTAAAAACAAAAGAATAAATAAAAAAATTCTATATTTTAATGCTTAACATTCTATTCAATCAGCAAGTTCCATAAAACCTTTTTCACGTGTAGAGGAAGTGAATTAAAACTGCATACACTTGAGGGTACATTAAGGATTTATACACCTGCAAGTAATGCTTCTTCTTTTCTGTTGCTTTCAAAGGACTGTTAATGTTCTATTTGCCTTCTTGTCACAGTTCAGTTTCAAAAATCCCTTATGATTACATATCTTCTTCGTCAGTCACAAAAATACATAATTCAGAGTATGTTGCTAATTGTGGACTCTTAGGGCAATTTTCTCCTCCAATTAATTAATTGGTTTTTACCTAGTGACCTGCAATTTTGTCTACTGTTTTATCAACACTACACACTACTACTGGGAAAGCTCTGTAATTTTTCTTGTTCAGACCTAATTTTTCATTAACCTGAAGAATTCTGTATTACCAACATATATTGTCAGCTATTTCTCCTCACCCCTTTTCCCAGACCATTGGTGAAAATATAAGGGAGTACAGATCCAATAAGCTATTCCTGGGAGACTTAATTTCCTGCATCTTCCTGGTCATCTTTTCAAAAATCATATATTATTTTTAACTCCCAATTTCTCTGGCAAAAAGGCCAACTCAAGCAGCAGCCCAGGGTTACTCAGCAACTCTATGTTTGGCTTCCTCTAAAAATCCAGAGTAAATACCATTTGTGATATGCTAATCCACACTCCATTGGCCTATTTAAAAAAATTCTGCTGGCATTCCAAATCAAAATAGTTTCTCAGTAGCTTGTTACAGAGTAATTATACTCTGTAAAAGATGCAACATAAAGACACCCAATGCAGAAAGGCTATAGATGAACTTCAATCAAAGGGATGTTTTTCCATGGAATTTGACAAGTACAGGATTCCTTTGCCTTCTTAGAAACCAAAAGCACCATCAGGGTATGCAACTTCTGGGTGTTAAGTCTCTGCTTTACTGGTTTCCAGTAAGACAACTGCTGTATGAAAATTTCCGGGCAAGACTTTGATGCTAAGAAAGTCAACACGAAAGATGTCAATGCAGCAAAGACAGTTTTATGTTCAACACCTCTTAGATTCCCATATTCTGTAGTTACCCAAAGTATTTTGAAACTGTCCTCTAATGAAGAACCCCTTCCTAAATGTTTTCCATTTTTCAAATTGAGAAATTAACTCTGATGACAAAATCCAGCAGTTCTAGTAGGATGGGCATCTGTATAAAATACTAAACACAATGGACCCCCAATCTTAATTAAAATAGCTTGCTCTAATAATAATGCAAATTAATCTTGAAGACTATTTGCATTAGCAAAATAAAATACAGGATAGCTATGCAATAGTGTGAATAATACTTATATATTTGCTCACACTAGCCTTACAGTTAGGAGAGAATTTTTCCTTGCATTTAGGTCCTGCAGCCTCTGGAATTGTGCTAATTGGCTTGAGCCAGATTTGCATGAAAGGGAGAATTAAGAACAGAACAGTACAGACAGGGCGTCACAGTACCAAACCTTTGTCTTTGAATACAAGTTCCCTGCTAGGAATAAAATCTGATCCAGAATAGGATGAAACTTTATTTCACGTATGTTTCTGGATTAGATTTCATCAAGCTGTTGCATGCAACCCATTAAAAACCAATGTAAGCTGACTGATCCACAAAATGCTTCCCAGAGAGATTATGGAGATGAAGAGATAGGTGTTGACAACAATGAGCCAAGTGACAGTCATGTTTGCTCAGTATCTGCCAGATTTTTAAGATGACAGTGAAATCTTGAGCAAATTAGGGCAATGCATTCCTACAACAAATACTGATGGGATAACAGACTTAATCACTGATGCAATATCTGATTGATTGACTGCAGATGGTTTGGTTCCAAACAGATATTTCCTCTCCAGCATTTAAAGAAGATCATCAGAGATAGGACCCTAAATGTAGGTGATTTCAGATGTCCTAGAATGTGTGGGACCACCAAATAGGGAAGAATATAAATATTTACATAAATAATGACATAAATAAATGACAGGACCAATAGAGGCCTGTAATCTTCTGAAGCAGAAGCTGAAGATGGGATACTGCATACCACCCTGAGAACGCTCGATCTCGTCTGGTCTGTGAATCCATTTCAGCCATGAAATTCCAGCTGAACCCCACTCAGAGCTTGCCACTGGATAGTCACTGCTTGAAGTGGTTTGCAATTCGGTATCGTAATTACTATATTTCCCCCCCCAATCATCCAGGCATCCATTAGACACTGGGGGATTCTGGGTGACTGTATGCAGTTCCCATGAGAACAACAATAGGAAATTGAAATTAAGAAAATCAAAAGTTCCCTGCAAAGAATATACTATTGACACAAATGTAGATTACTTCACAAATCTCCTCAGTTTCTGGCAATGATATCTTTCATTTTAAGAGTGTGGCTTCTTTTCTGGAACAACACAACTGCATTAGGCTTTTCTGTGGCTGGGTTTCTGGTAGTGGGGAGGCCATGAGGGAGGCTTTTCTTTGAGAAGTTGCTGGAAGCCTCCCTCATAGCTGGCAGAGCTAATGCCAGCCAGCTCCTGGCTGGACTGCTGCTGGCCAGGGCCAGGCCAATCAGGAGAGATAGAGACACCTCTGTGATAACATATTTTAGAAGGAAAAAAAAAGTAACAGAAGAAGAACATGGCTGTTCTTCTCCTGAGCTGTGAGAAGTCGTAACAGCAAATGCAGGCACCAAGGCCAGGGCTGAAGGTGGGGGAGGAGGTATTCCTTGAGTCTCCCTGCAGCCTGTGGTGATGACCCTGGTGAAGCAGGCTGTCCCCCTGCAGCCCGTGGAATGGAGAGAACACAGGGATGCAGAAGATCCACCCATAGCCTGTGGAGAGGGAAGCCCACTCTGGAGCGGGTGGATGCTGGAGGGAGGCTGCAGCCTGTTGGAGCCCCACATCAGAGCAGAGTCTCAGGAGAGACTTGTGGTCTGTGGAGAGGACAGTCCATGCTGGAGCAGAACTCTACCTGGTAGGGTCTGTGTGCTTTGGGATGGGACCCACACTGGAGCAGCCAGTGCTCAAAGAATTGCACCCCTATGGAGTGACCCATGGGCAGAGGTGTTTGGAAGAGCTGCTGCCCCTGGCGTTGGACTCACGCTGGAGAAGGTCATGAAAGACTCTCTCCCATGGGAGGGACCCCATGGAAAGCAGGGGAATGGCCTCCTCCCTTGAGCAGCAGCAGAAAAACACCAACAGCCTGGTTTTCCCCTACTCCTGTCCCACCTGCCTCCTGGAGGAAGGAGGAATGTGGTATCTGTTGTAAGAGATGGAGGAGTGGGGGAGAAGGTTGCCTTTAAGATGATACTTCGCACTTTAAGCTCTGATCTTGTTAAAAACAAAATCTTTTCTTCCCCACTTTGGAGTTTTGTTTTGCCTGTGACAATAAAGGATTTCTAATAGTCCTCATTCCTGCTGTAGCTAAACCCTTCAGGTTTTTTTTCTTTTTCTCTCTCTCTTCTTTGTATGGAGGGAGGGATGAAAAGAGGCTGTTGGTGAGTCCCTGGCATCCAGCCTGGGTCAAACCACCACAACATCTCAGCTCTTACAGGCTCAAGTTTCTAGACCATAAATCAAAAATGGCTATATGTGGAATTCATAGGTTACTGAGCTATACAAAACAAAACATAAATTAAAAATAGTTGTGAAACTTTTAAGTCTAGAAGGTGCTAAAATGAAGGTCACAGCCTCTTGCAAGGTGATATAGCCAGAAGAAAATATAAACTTCAAACAACACAAACTAGAAATAGGAACAAAGAAAAAAAAAAAAGTTCTTATTAGTGTGTCTGCAGAATCCTTGTTTAAACTGATTATTGTTTCTACTGAAGTTTCGAGGAAAAAAATATATACTTGGTAGTAAGGCAATTGATAAGGACTAAGAGTAAAATCTCCAAGACTGTCCAGAAGGTCTGGGAAATATAAGCATCTTCAAAATAACTTAGGAATCCATGCACTCTTGAATGCGCCAGAGATTTTGAATTTAACAACTCAGAAACCCTGTAAACACTATTAAATGCTGCTTGTTCTGCTCTGCTGCTTCAGGTTTGTATGATGGCTGGATCTTCACCACACTTTTCACAAGCACTAGGAAATGGCTTTTTATTTGTTAATCAACTGTCTTCTCATTACTGACCAAAACCTCTCAGCCTCTCTTCAAGACAGTGTACTACAGGCAAACACCACAAAGCTATGAAAACACAGGACCCTCAGCTTCCAGACTTGTATAATCTTTTCAGCTGAACACAAGTTCAGCTCCAACATATTGACCTTCCAATAATTCTTTCAGCACCAAACAATCGTGTCATGCAATACCTGACTACGCCACTAGCGCTAGGAAAATACAGATGTGAATGACAAATGAATTAGAAATACACAGTGAAATAGAAAACATTGTTATGTAATTAGGAAAGCAATATACACACTATATAACTTTCAAACTAACCCTTTACTCTGATGCTAGAATGATACTTCTGAGTGCGACACAGCAGCTTAGGAGGATACAGAAGACATACAAATCATGTTCAGAAAGAACATTCAGAAGTGGCAAGAGTTCCAAATGAGAAGAAATACGAACTCAGAAAGCACATATTTCATTCTTAGTTTTGTAAGCTTTTATGCAGAAATTTATATTCCTTCAAGAAGTGCCTTATCCTGCTACATCAGAATTACTAGCCCTGCTCACACATGAAGCAACATGCACTCCATCATCAAAGAATGTTTAATTGCAACTATTAAGTAAACTGTCTACCGTGTGCAACTTGTGCAAAATCTATAGAAAACATAGGCACATGCTTTTATCTGATGTGTACTCTGATAAGTAGAACAGCATATTGCAGAATGGTCACACTACAGTATTCAAAAGAAAAGCGATATACACAGTATCACAGCATAGATAAGCCTGGAAAGGACCTCAAAGATCATCGAGTCCAACCTATAATCCAACTAATCTACCATCTACATCTAGATCATATCACTCAGCACCTCATCCAGCCTACCCTTGAACACCTTCAGGGCTGTCGACTCAACCACCTCTGTGGGCAACCCATTCCACATCCGGATCACTTTTTCAGTGAAAAACCTTTTCCTAATATCAAGTCTAAACTTCCCCTGCTGAAGCTTAAGACTATGACCTCTCATCCTGTCCCCAGAGACCAAGGAGAAAAGACCAACCCCTGCCTGGCTACAACCTCCTTTTAGATAGTTATAGACAGCAATAAGGTCACCCCTGAGCCTCCTTTTTCTAGGCTAAACAGACCCAGATTCTTCAACCTCTCCTCATAGGGCTTATCTTCCAGCCCCTTTACCATCTTAGTTGCCCTTCTCTGAACTTGTTCCAGCACCTCGACATCTTTCTTGAACTGAGTGGCCCAGAACTGAAC
>WEKX01002744.1:14616-65206 GCA_013390025.1 Pitta sordida
CGGGATATCACCTGTGCTCCAAGACTTCTGATAAATGATGGAAACCAGTATAGCAAGCTCATCTGCCAGCTCTCTCATCACTCTGGGATGAATCCCAGCCGGTCCCATGGATCTATGGGGATCCAAATGGATCAGGAGGTCTCTAACTACTTCTTCCTGAATAATAGGGGGACTACACTGTACCCTGTCTCCATCTGCCAGCTTAGGTTTCCAGCTGTCCTGAAGACAGAGGCAAAGGAGGCATTGAGTACCTCTGCCTTATCCTCATCCCTAGTTACTAAATTTCCCTCCACATCAAGTAAGGAGTGGAGTTTATTACTGACCTTCTTTTTTCCATTGATATATTTATAAAAACACTTCTTATTATCCTTAACAGAAGTGGTCAGTCTGAGCTCAATGTGGGCTTTTGCTTCTCTAATTTTCTTCCTACACGACCTAACAATACCTTGGTACACAGTCTGATTAACCTCACCCTTTTTCCAAAGGTGATACACCCTCTTTTTCTCACTCAACTCTTGACGAATTTCCTTGCTCATCCAGGCTGATCTTTTACAACTCTTATACAACTTGTTACAGCACAGACTGGACAAATGCCAGTAGCAAACCACAAAAATACAATCTGATTATGGGGAGAAAAATCTCAGAAAACACTATTTTGAAGTTCAATTTTCAGAAATTACACCATAAACCGTAGCAGCTACTATCCAATACCAAGTAACTTCTATCCAACAGTAAGTGGCAGATAAAAAACCTGCATAGTAAACTCTTTTCCCAATGGCTTTACATTTGTACATTGCAGGCAGTAGTAAGATACACTAGAAAGAAAAAGGAATATGTTTGCATTGTTTTGCTGCTACTACTTCCAGAAACTTCAAAGTGACTCAACGTAACTAGGAAGGCACAAGGGCAAAGATGGAACGTAATAATTTCAAATTATTAGAGACAAAACAATGAATTTCAGAACCCAGAGAGATACTTACAAACACCAGAAGGTATTTCCTAACTTTACAGCAATGACAGGGTAGAAAGCCAGGCATGTTGAATCAGAGAGAACTGGATGAAACATCTTGGTTACAGCAATGACAACACAGTTCATGGCGTCAAGTTGCAGCAAGAGTTTGTTATGATTTCCAAAGATGCAGGATTCACACTGCCTGGCCACATCAGAATACCTCCTGATCATTCAAATGATTTTGGCTTTAAAAATAAATAACTAAACACAGAAACAAGATGATGATGGTATCACTTCAAAGGCTGCCAGTTTTTGCACATCACTAGTCAGGAAAGCTCTTCCAGAAGTGATATAACATTTAGAAATTCATTCTCTAGATCTCACATACATTTTTGTAAGAAATGAATATTTGTTGGGATCAAGACTGTGACTGCATGGAAAGGTGTTCTAACCAGACTGTTAGTGATTTTGCCCAGTATGGATTCTGAGCTAACATCTATCAACTCCATTTCGTATATAGGGACTTTGCAAAGAACACTAGAAAGTGTTTTAAACAGCCGTCAAATTTCTACCCATGCAAAATTCCCCTGTGAAGAAAATGCTGTATCTTCTGCACAAACTTGCATAATGAATCTTCATTGGAACCCATATATGGCACAACAGCTTCAAATAGGGCCAGGATTTTGCACAGGTGATAAATGGAAAAAGTTTAGTAATGAGACACAGATTCCGTATCACAATTGATGTGGCCATGGATCCTGGATCATGCCAAATACATTACGAGCTTAAATCTTAATGTGCTAAACCTTCAGAAGCCGTCTTGGATGATCCTTGGTTTCCCAGATGACAGCAGTAGTTTGGATAAATTTCTGGAAGTCATAATACATCCCATGTTGAAGGAGCACAAATGTAATTTACATTATCACACTTCCTACCTGAAAGTTGTATATCATTAGAATAATTTGTACATTATTCTAATTATTCTGAGAGTTATGTACACATTAAGCTGAAACTGTGTGCACTCCAAGACATTCCTATTATTGCAAGGAGTAACTTATCATATTTCAGAAAGGTGATGAAAGACAAAGTCATTGTGAATTTTGATCAGCTGGATCTGTGCTACCTCCTCCAAGGTAATTAACTACTTGAAAATAATATTTAAATATAGATATCCTGGCATACCACAGATAGAGAGGAAAGAAAGAGATAAGAAATACCAAAATATGAGGTATTTTGGTATTTATATGATGAGAAAAGCATAATTTCTCACGAACAGCTGAGAAAAAGGCAATCAGATTTGTGTTGCTAGTTTGACAGGAATCAGTAGGAAGATGACTACCAAGGGAGACAAGGTCCATCTCTGAGCTAGGATAAGAATTCAGCATCAAAGAAGAGCCCTAGCATGAAAAAAATTCAGAATAAATTCACTTACTGCATACCTTATATGTTTGTAGGACAGAGGATTTCAAGGAAGATGAGTGAGACAGCCATCCTATGACCATGTCACAAAAATTATTACCTTGATACCTTCAAACACAACGAAAGCTGTCTAAAGAAATAAGACAGAAATTCACTTAGCCAATCATTAGGCAACTTGGCAGCAGTGACCATGGCACAATTAAAGTCAGATGCCCTTTACCAAAGCCAGCATCACAACTGGCAAACATGATCAAAACAATGCATCATTTAAGTTAACAGCATGACAAGCTGAAACCCATCCATCATCAAATGATCTTGAGAGAATAACATAAAGTTTACAGAGTGACCCAGATTCACCAACTTGTTCCCTAATGCAGAAAAGAAAGCAATGGCCTCATGTGACCCCTCTGTCTGCGAGTCCCCTCCAATAGCTTTTATGTTCATAGACCAATTTCAATCAAATCTGGTGAGGCCTTCAAGATATAAAATTTCCTGAAAGCTACAGAAAAATGAGACCTTGATAGCACAAAGGATCCAAATCCCTAAACTGAAGGACAGACAACAACAACTTGGCTCTTCAGCCATTCTTGGAGTGAATTACACAAGCACAAGTGTAATGACTCATGAACCAGTGTCTCTTTAGTTCTGAACAAGGTTCAGCACATTCTGTGTCTTGCCCACCTGGCAAGCAAGGACATGGCAGGCAAGCTGGGATGGTCTGGGGTGGTAGAAAATGCTGGACATCTACCATCTTGTGGGAAAAAGTTGTTATGGACATTCCAAAATATCTCCAATATTGTTTCTTCCCATATTGCTGTGGGGCAAATTAGAGGACAATGCTCAAAACATTGCTGCATTTTGGAAGTAATGTCAGTAGACATTAGTGCATCTTAACTCAAAGTTTTCATTTATAATGATCATAAAATGGTAGAAATCAAGGGATTTAGGAAACAGAACAGTTGAATAACAGATTTCAGGAAAGCACAACTCGGAAGCAGCAGGCAATTCTACAGAAGCAATATTAAAGTTAAAAGAAGTAAGAAAAAAAATCCAGCCACCTCTAATATTGAGGGCAAAAGCACAAACCACTAGTGCAACTAAGCAATATGCAGATCTCAGCTGAAGTTCTTCACCCAGCTTCAGGTACTGCTCTCTGAGAAAGAAGAGGTGAATCAAATGGAGAGAACTGGGAAGGGAAGCATAAAGTGTGGCCAAGTAAGTAATGAGCAAAGAATGAAAGAATTTGAATTGTCTAGTCTAAAGAGAAGAGAAAACCCTAATGATTGGCAGCCTAAGAGTATTCAGCCATGTAAAAGGTAACTGCAAGAGGAAGAAAGTAATCTATGTTCTGATAAGCATCAAAATGCTTTAAAGACAGCCAAAGTGATCTAACTCAAACATTAGAAAGAACTTTGTACTGATAAACTCAGTTCAACATGAAGCTAGAGCAATGGAGGTGTTTAAGATGGACATAAACAAACCTCTGGCAACAATATTTTATGTATAGTCAAATATTTTTTATGCACAGTCAAAATATTTTATGTAGAGTCAAAGCTAATATTGTATAGTCAAAGCTAGATTGTATAGCAGAAGACAGCAGAAGGCAGTGCTGTCAGTTTTAACAAAATCCCACAATGGAGTGGTAAAGCTTCTGGGCTAAAGCGGCTCCAGAATAGGCTTCAAGGTATTTCAGCATAAAACTGTGTCTGCCTTGTTGAACAGAAATGGACTAGGTGACATCTCAAAATATTTTTAAGCCTCATGACCTATTTTCCCATTTACCTGATGCTCAGAAGCCTCACCACGACATGGAATGTGGGACAGAAATGACTGAGAGTGGTGAAAATAGCTGATACACATTTTCACAAGGTGAAATGCAAGCAGAAAAAGAGAACCTCTGAGTCATGGATGCTGTAGGAAGGAAGTAAATATCCAGACTTTCTGCTTAAAATTTAAATAAAATCAGTATTACTCTGCCAATACTTGGAGAATTTAAATCTGTTCAGCACACTTTACAAGTCTAGGAATAAAGTTCTGTCTAACAAAGACCATATAGACTTTTCTTTATGGCCGAAGAAACCACCCACATTTTCTTTATCTCATTAACACCTTTAAATAGCACCATTCTAGCACATCAATCCTTTGAAAGATATGATATTTGGTACAGTCATCTGTGCCTGTTCTCCCAAATTTTGGAAGTACTGAGAGAGAGCAACAGTAGTTGGCAAAGCAAAGACTGGGCAGGGCCATCTAGAAGGGATGTACTGAAGCTCTGATGAAGAACACTCTCCTGAGCTACCTGACACATTTTAGGAGCAACAGGAGATGCCTAGACACCAAACTTATTTCTTTATAACACAATCCAAAAGGAAGGCTCACTCTCTCTCAAAAAGGAATATAGTTTTAAAGCCCATTAAAATGTAAAGACTTCAAAATATCAATAAAAGTAAAGACTTCAAAATATCAATAAAAGTCTCCTACTTAAACAAAAACGTTGCTGTTTGAAGTTATACGGAATAAAAAAGTGACAGTAAAACTTCACATAAATGATAAATAATTTTTTTAGATCTCATGTTTCACCTCTACATATCCACATCTGAAAAAAAAAAGAAAAATTAAAAACCTGAGCATAAGAAAAATACTCTTCTATAATGCCCTTCTATAATGACTGCTACAAATGTATTTGTGCAATGAGGAAAACAATGAGCACTGACAAAAAAAAAGTGCAGGTGTCTCTCAACTGCAGCAGAGAGAGTTGTCAAATATGTTCTGACAACTTTAGTTCATACAGTAATTCCCCTGAGAGGATGAACTACATACTTACATCCTACCCTCTAGCAGAGAAAAATATAATTTACTTGAAGGAATGTCCACATGTGCAAAATAATATGATCTCACAACACACTCCATAGTAGAAATCAGTAAACAAATAATGAACACAGCTTAACTACAATAGGGAAAAAACCACCCAGCAAACTACCTGAGGTCCCATTCAGATAAATTCCTCACAAAATCTGTCTCAGGAGACACTCCTATAAGTAGGTATTTAGATGTTTCAGACATATTACTTTACAGTGAATTCTGAAGCAACACTAATATACTCTCATAACTCCTTATTTTCATTCTTCCCCATTCCACAGGGAAGGAAGCTCCACACTCCCCTTGTTCTCAATATGAAATTAATCATCCTAAACTGAATTAAGAAATTTTATGAGTCCATCCTGACAGCTCCCTTATGGTCTAACGTAATAACGTTATCCTGTGTAAAAAATCAGTTAATACAAAATGAAGAATGATGAGAGGGACATGCAGAATAACCATTATAATTCAAGGATATGTCTCTCTCGGGACAAAATTCATACCAGATAGTATGGTTGCCTTTTTTTCCCCCATCTTTTTTTTTTTTTCTTTATTTTCATGGATTAAAGCTAATGTCTTAAAAGCATAGCAGCTGCTAGAAGATAGGAAGTGTATTAAAATACTATTTGTAGTTTCTACACATTTTTTTTTCCTGCATTCTGCTTAGGAGGGATAAAGTGGAAGCCTTTAAAACAAAACTTTAAAACAGAGCTGCCTAACAGCAGGAACTAAAAATCCACTTTAGTACAGTGGTAAGTGTCCCCACTTGGCGGGTTTGATTCCAGCCAGGGAGACAGTGTTAAGAGTTGGACTCGATGATCCTTGTGGGTCCCTTCCAACTCAGAATATTCTGTGATTCTGTGACTCATGAGGCAGAATCCACAGTGCGGGAACTCAGCTGAGGCTCTGTGAGCTCCAAAGAAAGCACAACTTAGTACTCCGAAAATGCAGCCATGGGGCACCAGCACAAGGCCCTAGAGCAACTCCCCCAAAAGACGAACTTTGCTTTCGAAAAATAGAATTGTCAGCTGCACATGTTAAGCTATGTAATTAGCTTGAGTTACCTGTTTAAATAATTGCTTAAATATGAGAGGCCTTGATAGCTCCAGCAGTGTCTCTTACTCTTCCCCTAAACCAGCAGTGCTTCCACTCCAGGCTGGCAGGAGATCACACACAGTACCCTGTGCTGCCAAGCTCCACTCCTTGTTTGACAGGAACTCGGTCCATGTGGCCGGTGTTTCTGCAGCGCCTGAAGGCAAGGTCTTGTCTCAGTGACACACAGGGGCTCCTGGCTCACAACCTCTACAGGAGCTGGTAGGTTTGGGAACTGCTGTATTATGGAGGCAGGACACCTTGGCAGTACCTTCCCTCCACAGGAGGTAGTGGCTCTGGAATTGGAGTCAGCTACATCAGAGGACTGGTCTGGCTTGAGCCTTGCCTACATCCACACAGAAAGAGATCTAGAGTCTAATCCCTGAAGAGTACTATGAGCTCTGGCTTTAAGTCAAGAGAGAAATGAATGGAAGGTTTCTCCTTTAGGATGAAAGGAGGGTTAAGGCAGTTCAGACCAGGCCATGTCCAGTGGAGCTGTTGTGTGGAAATGATTTAGAAATGTACAGTGTACAATGTACAAAGAAATGTACAAAGGCACAGGCTTCCCGGAGGGAGCTGGAAAGGTACCAGCAAAAAGTTATGCCCAATTCAGAAGTCAGAGAAAAGCATGCAGAGAGATTCTATCACTCCATGACAAACATTATAAAACATAGATTCTGTTTGGCTAGTTTACTTACAGGTCTGCCTTGCCCACTGCATTTCTGCTTCATTCTCATGGAATCTCTACAATAAACAGCATGGGATAAAATCCAGTATCCTCTAGTATTTGTTAATGAACAAAACAGATTAGAAGGATTTTTTTAAATAAAACCCCCCTCAACAATGGAGGAATATCCAAACTGGGATTCTACCAGCCAAGCAGTGAGTCCTACACCATGCCTAGAGAATTAAAAATGCAACTGTTAAACAGTTCAGTGGTGAGTGAAGGTATACAGGAAGGTATAGAAAGCAAAGCTGATTATGCTTAAGGCTCTGGAATGGAATGTCAAATCTTTAAAGTATCCTCACTCAGGTGCATCACACCATGTATATTATTTGCATTAAAACAGAACATAACCTCTGGGGGAATAAATCCATGCCAGGAATGGAAAATATTTGACACATGCATTCCTACACTGTCAGGAAAAAAGATCGCAGACCACAGAATTCTGAAATATTTTTATTTGCTGGGGGAACCATTCCAAAAATCTGACCACTTAATTTGGAAAGCAGACTAAAAGCAGAGTGGAATTATTTTGAAATTCCATATATGTCCCTCCGTCTCTGTAGTGAGCTAGAGTTAAGCACTGTCAACTTTTTCCTATGTTACAAATCTGAGCAGAACAACATGGAGGCTTGCATTCCTAAACAAAAATCTTCAATTTTATCCTCATTTCCTCAGATCCATCTCAGTCCCACATTGCCTTCAAATCTGCTTGTAGTATCTTAAAAGACATGCTGCAGAAGAGACCACATTTCCCCAAAAATACAACAGTCCAATTTTGGACCTGTAAAGAAAATGGTAAAAAAGTTAAATATATCCTTGAAGAATGTATGACAAAATGGGTTAAAGCAGTCTCACAGGCTCAGATGAATGGAACAAGGGTGTTGCAAACAGTTACAGAAGAGCAGGTGTTAGAATTTTTCAAAGGGGACTATGGAAAAGAGCTGGCAGTATCAGCCACTGCTGCTTCTGTTTTAACTAAACCATCAACGCTAGAGTATTTCAAAGTACTATATGTTACTCCATACACATGTTGGCTGTGAAATAATTCATGTTTCTTTTGCTATCCACTTGCCAGTCTTACTTCTTGCTTACTTACTTACTTCTATGAAAAAAGAAAGGAAGGCAAAACAATCGGTTCCCCTTGAGACAGGAGCTGCTTACAGAGGCACACAATCCCCTCCTCGTGCCATTGCTTCCCTTGCCGTCATCCCGGCTGAGATCACCTGCCGCAGACTCAATCCATCCACCTTTCACCTCCTCTTGGCTTTCCCTCTCTGCCCTCGGGCTACGCCGGCACCCCCAGCGCTCAGCCCTCCCCTGACCTAGTTCTCAGAGCGCATTTTGCTCCCTGGGGCAGCTCCACCTCACTCCACCCCAGCGCTACCACGCTGCTGAAAGCGGCTCCTCCTCGGGACAACCGAGTGAGCCAGCCTCTCCAGTTCAACCACTGCTTTCTCTCGCTCCCTCATTTCCACCTGGACTGGCCAACTGTCGCTCGGGAGAGAGCTCTTTGTCCCTTCATTGAACAGCATAGATTTCACTGACCTGGGTTTGAAGGTGAGAAGGAGTTACAGAAGTTCAGCTACAGTTCCTTGTCCTTGATATTGACACTTGGATAATAACAAATTGTTGCAGACACTTATGTCTCATTCCCAAGTGTGTTTTTCTCATAACAGATGAGGGACCCAAACTAAACTCTTTATAGCTGTAACATGCTTGGCTTCCTACATACACAGTTTGTATCCCGCTGATGAGTGTCCTTAGCATGAAAAGTAACCAGTATTAGGTAAATTAGATATTAGGTAGGTTAAGAATTAATTTTCCTATTCCAAAAATGAGCAGTATCTATACAGAAGGACCTATTTCTGACAGCTTTAGGGACACCCTTCCCTTTCAAAGCCCTGCATGTGTATGCATTTTTTATTTCCTCCCCTCCCTAATTTAATTCTATTTTTAAAAAATTGAATATTTCAATGTCTTGGTAATGTTCTTAACTATTCAATTGTCAATTATATATAAAATATAAACAATGTTGTTTATGAGATCTGATAAATCTTACATATTGAACAACATGGGCTGAAAAAAAACCCCAAATCACAAACTCCTATTCAGTTTTGCAATGATCTGATAGAAATGTGAATAGATAAAACACAGGTGTTTCTACTTGTTTTAACCTAAATGGCTAAATGAGGCTAATAAAGAAACAAGACTCCAGCAGCTGTTTCAAGTTAAGAAAAATCTTATTTTCCAATAGGATAGAAAGCAGTGCTGGTTCACTTGCCTCTACGACAAATTTTAAGAAATTGTGTCAGAACATTTATCATCAGATTTGGTAACTTTGTTTATCATCATAATCTCATAGATAAAGGTGTTTCCCATCTCAAGAGGGTGTAGTTGGCAAATATGATTTACTGTACACAATTGATGCCCATGTCTCACACCTGTGCTCAAATACTGCAGTGCAAACCCTGCATAAATCCTATGGAAAGTTGTCTTGTATTTTTTGCCACAGAGTTAAGTGGGCATTTAGCACCATCAAGAATGCCACACTCTATTAACGATTAAATGCAGCCTTGAAATGTTAGCCATATGCCACGAGGATATACAGGGCTGGAAAAAAAAGATGGGAATAAGCAGCAACCAGTGGAGTCTGGAAACAAATCACTGTCAGTCAGCCAGGGTGGTTACTTAGTAGAAAGTGTCAGAATGCAGAGATGTTTTCATTAGCTTCTGCAGAAAAAAAACCATTTGAAGTAACAAGAAAACTAAAGAACTCTCAAACCATCCACTGACAGTCTTTTTTGGCTACAATTTAAAGGCACAAGCCTTTCTTGGATAGCTGGCCAAAAGAACTTTGAAGTCTTTCCACACTATTCAAGTAGTTCTATGGATAGCACTAAAAAAACAAAATATCCTCATTATGATCACATAAATCTCAAGGTACAAGTAGTCAAAGCCCTCCAGCGTGAGCTTACAGAAATTACCCGTCAAGGAGTGAGAGGTTTGCATTTCTGTCTTTAAGCTGATGTCCTGAAATATAGCTCCCACTAGAATGCAACAGCTGAGCAGGCGAGACACTTGATCAACAAGAGGTGAACTGGAGTTACATGGCCCTTGTGAGAAGGGTAAACACCAGCCTGATGACAACAATGAGTTTGAAACTGCTCACCTCTGAACCAGTCAGCTCTAAAGATCAAGAGCTGATGCCTGACTCAATCAGAACTCAATTATGACAAACCAGTAACATTTAACATAAACTCAAGTTTCAACTGTATGTAGACTCCTAGCGGAGAAATGTCCCAGGAAAAATGAGACCATGACACACTTTGCCATCCTGACTTAGAAGCACCAACTAGAGCAGGAGACAGGGCAAATGCTTTACACAATATTGATGACAAATCACTGATTTGAAAAAGTGGGAAGACTTTGATAAAATCCCTGTGAATAAAGGTACCTTTAATAGACACTGAGGCTATGTGTGCCAAGTATTTTACAAGAAGAGAACAAAAGTCTTAATGTTTTTATCTCTGAAAGTTTACTCACCAAATAAACTCCAGAAAAATGCTATAAGATAGGCACCGTGCAGAAATGAGTTAGAGCAGAAGTAAACAGAGCACTGTGAACTCAGGGAATAATAAATTCTGGGGTTTTATGCATGTCTCATGTTGGCTGACTTTAGTGTCAAAAAAATGAATGCACTGCCAGAAACTTCCTTCTTATTTGGAACATAGATCAAATCTCTTTTCTTCTGCAGACTCTCTGGGGCACTGGACAAATGAGTTCACACTGCAGCTTCTATTTCAGCAGGGAGTGTGCAGGGCCTTTCTCCTGTGCCCTGCCGCCTGCCTAAAGGAAAGAGTGGATGATTTGCTGTCGTCAAATTGGACTGAAAATGACTGACTAATTCACAGGTTGTTAAAGAGTTAACAGATAGTATCACTAAATAAATCTTATTTCACTGGGAAAGGAGGCTAACACCAGTCCAGACTGTACAATGCTTCCACACTGAAAGCAGAAACTATGTAGGTGGGTTTTCTTCCCCCTCGTACAACAGTCCCCTTCCCAAGTCATGTATCTTTTTGACACCCAAAAAGTGTTCAGCAGGGAATAAAAACAAGGCTACATGATGTTTTTAGAATCTGTGTAACTTGCCATTGAACACCTTTAGAATAAAATCACAGGCTTGCAACACTTTGCTTCTCAGCAGGTGCACGCTGACACAGTCAGAAAAGCCAAAGACTGTGATAACGATACCAAAACCTTAGATTAAAAACATCTTTCACTTTACTTATATAAACCTGTGTGAGTCTCACCCCACATGCAAGAATTCAAAAGTTTTTGGTTATCCTGAATCACAGATATAAAACTCGCCAATAAAACCTTATTTCTGCAAATTTTAAAATATCTTCCACTATGGACGGGTAAAGCTGATTTTTACCATTTGATTTCCTTGACTTAATTATGCTGTGGTGGAGGCATAAGGAAATTCATGCAAGATTATCAAAATAATAAATTAATGGATACTTTGGATTGAGAATAAGATGGAAGCCGACAGGGCTCCATTTTTGATCTGTCATGTTCGATAATGCACTTGTTCATTACTAACAGAGTGTCTGTTGACTTTTACTCTTGTGTAACCTCAAGATGGATCTCTAATACAAACCCACAGTGATTTCTTTATGAAATCAAAGAGGTGGTGACAGGACTTCATTTCATAGAGAAAGACAATCAAGAGAAGAGATTTCTCTTGCCACAAGAGAAATTTAGTAAGAGCCAAGATGCTAATGAAATGCAGAAAAAAGCTTGCTGGAAACAGACAGGTGAAGCTGCGTGCTTGAGAAGATGTTGGTCATGGAGGGAGATAGAATGACTCTGCAGGCATTACTTTAGGCTGAAAAATGCTGCTGTGTCAAGTCCTCTGCTACACTTCTACACTAAGCACCAATGCCCAAGAGGCTTGCTCAGCTCTCCAGCCTCACAATAGATAAACACAGAAAGAGCAGCCTCCTTGCAGCGCTTCTTGATCTTGCATATCTTTGGCTCAAGACAGTCATTTTGTTCACAATTATATTTCTTTACCTTTCACTAGTGAGCAAGAGATGTGAGGAGGCCAATTAATTCCTTTTCAGGAATGTAATAAATTACACTTCTCCTGGGACAAAAGGTTTAACCCAAGGTGAAACTGAATTTTATTAAAGCTGTTCCTCAGTTTCTAAAGCACATGTCCTCTGTCTCAGGACACAAACTCATCATTATTTGTGCACACAGCATATCCAGCATTTCACACTACTGCAGGCCAACATATCAGTTCCATTAATATGCATCTGAAAATAAACACAGATTATAGAATGGATATGCTTTCTATCCCTTGAAAACAAATTTTAAGAAAAAGTGGTTAGACTTAGCATATATCAACAGTATACTTGTCACAGAATTAAAAACAAAAGCTGTAGATTTTGGCAAACACCCGTTTTTGTTTTGTAGTCTGTAGTCTTCTTGCTTGGTTATGGGTAAGAAATAGATTTAAGAAACAAAGGTTCCCAGTTCAACTCGAAGAGACACCGTTAAAAAATATGTTGAGAGCCAAAAAGTTGTAAAAGACAAGTTTCACCCATATGGGATTCTTCCCACGTTATTTTGAAAGTAATATTTTATTTCCTAACCTAGGATGAAACTGGACTGTACACCAGACAGAGACACCAGAAGCTGCTTAGTAAGACCCCTTATATATTCACCCACAGATGTACCAATCCAATAGTTAAAGGCTTATCAAAATCTCACTAAAGCAAGAGAAAAGAAACCAAGGATGACAGCCCATAGGTCAAGGTGACCGCCATTAGAAGAGAGGAAAAGGGGTGGAAATTGCATCAAACCAGTTGGAATAGGGTTTCGCTTCCTTTCTGGTCAAAATGAAACAATCAAAATTCAGGAAGATTTTCCCACACCCTGACAGCTGCTAGAACCTCCCATACAAATTTTACCACCCACACATGCAAACAAAAAAACTGTTTATGTAACACTGATGCAAGGAAAAAATTGCACACGAGAGTGTTCTCTTATATGAAGAAAAGATGACATCAAGAGACATGTAGACACACATTTTTGTGCCAGAGACAAAGCAAAAGATTCCATTCGAGCATAACTTGATACCGAGAGATTGCTGGAAGTTCAAAAGCTCAAACTCAGGAATGTGCATGGATATGATCTTAAAAAGCAGGTAAAACATACTGAATTTTCAAATGTTTTCTTGGACCATGAAATGTCTTCAACAAATCTCGTTTTCTTTGAATTGTGTTGCAGTTTGGTGTTGAGATCTGTGTAGTACCTGAAGCTTTGAGGTTGATCAGCAGGTGCTCTGAGTAGGAGATGTATTTGATCGGATCATGGGACTAGGAGTCTTTCAGGGGACAATGAGGTACAATGTGATGAGTACAGATGGTTTTAAATTTATTTCTCAAGTTATATTCCAGATATTAGTTATATATACTATATATATACATATATATATGTATATAGTTATATTCCCAAGGTTCCCAGGTAAATCACTACCGTTGCTGAACTGATACATGACTGCTACGTCTGGGTGGCAACATCTGTATCCTGTCCTTTCTAGGCTGTGGCCTGGGTGATGTTTACCAATCTCTCCTGTAACAGTGTGCATAAACACCTGACTGTAGCTTACCTTTATCTGCAGGAAGTACAACTTGGTGACCACAGAGGAGGAAATGCTCCTTTCAGAAAACAAAGTTTCATGGACTAAAAAAGGAAAGGACAGGAAACTGAAATACTGGGGCAGTTCGAGGCGCTCTCCTGCAGAACAGCCACAGGAAGCTCAAGAATGAACAAACTGGCTGCAGTGATTCCAGGTGTAGGCTGACAACTTTAGATTGTGAGATTAGTCAGGCTGAAGTGTCAGATAGCTACATGTGAGTCACAGAGAGAGATGTATGGCAGCTCTTCAGACCATAGGAATCAGCAGCAGGGAAGCAGAAACTGAAAAGGAAATTCCTGGAGGAAGCAGAGTGCAGCATGATGTCGGCTGAGATGGCTACGAATCTCAGCTCTGCTCCACAAATTTGTCCTTCCATACTCCTGTTACGTGAATAAATCCTCACTTCTTGGAAAGCTGAGGGAGAAAACCAGATTTTTGGAGGACGGGCAGATGACAGAGCACGTGCCTGTGCCTGACCAAGTGAATGAAGGATCGAATACGGCTGAATGATTTCCAATAAGTCTGAGATAATCAGTAGAACAGACAAGGCTTTGGTGTGGATGTTCTCCTCGGAATTCAAATGGGCAGGACAGGTTAAATGTTGTTTTGTGCTGAAGACATGGGTGTACATAGATGGCATCTGCCCTAGAAATTCAGCTCTTCACTTCATAGTTTTCTACTAAAGGTATCTCACAGAGTGCTCTACTTATCTGGCTGAATTAATATATCTTAAAGTGCAAACCACTTTCGCTCCTCTTTAGTCTGGCACACAACACTGCTGGTTCCTGCTGCTGCTCTTCTTAAATGATGTTTTTCTTCCCAATTCAACATCCATCCCACAATGACAACTCTCTGAGACAATAGTCACACAAAATTTCTTGCTTGTTTACTTTCTTCAAGTATTTTCTGTGGAAAAATTAGATACCAGGAAGGGCAGGAATTCTCTGGTTGAGCCTCTGACCATTGTGGGAAAATTTAATTTCCTGCTTTGCTGGTTAATGCTATAGTTCTAGCCCCAGCAAAAGTTAATTTTGTTTAAAAATAAATTAAAAAATAATAATCCATGAGTGAATTCATGTCTATTGGCAGAAGAAACAGATCTGCATATCATGACAAATTAAGGGATCGTTATGGTTGTCTAGTACCCTATAAACCAGGACTTGAACAACCACTGCACACATGCAAACAGTAAGCTGAGAGGCAGCATACTGCTAACCATCTTTCCTGAGAAAAGTCAGGTTTTATAGTAAGTGTGGGAACATAAGGTAAGATTGTTGACGAGAATTACTCATATTAACGAGTATATTATTCTTGTATTACTAATATTATAAGTATATGACTCATGTACTCAATTACTGATAAATAGGAAGTGTGTGTTTCAATAATATATAGATTTATAGGAACCCTAGCAAACATGCTTGAGATTCCTGCCCTGCTGCGGGAAAGATTGAAGCAAGGAGGTAAATTACACCTGTGAGGACCCCAGAAACACAGGTGAAAACATCAGGTGATCTGACGAAAACATCTGGCGATCCTCTAGCAAAGACCAAGCATGAACCAAGCTCCATGGTGTCCCTGCCTGGATGCAGCTTCATCTTTCCATTACCGTGTTAAATGGAGAGCCTCCATTTAACACGGTAATGGAAATTAAATTTACTCTTCACATTTCACCCACAGTTCTGTGGTCATTCCTGCGTCCTGCATGTGCCAGCTCACATGGAGACCCAGATAGTCCCTTAGCAGCCATTATCTTACCACTCTGCTCATTATTATTCACCAACTTACTTGTGCAATGGGACACAGCCCTGTCCCTCGCTGACATGGCAGGTAGAAAACGTGTATGACCTTTCTGGTTTCTGAAAGCCAGATAGCCACTTAGAGCTTGCAAAGGCAATTAATTCTCATGCTGAAGGGATTTAAGTAGGCAGGCAATGGGACTGGCCACTCCATGGCTTTCTTTTACTAATTACTTCTATTGAGCGTGAATAAGATGCTTGGCAAGTAATTACCTACAGAAGCTCCACTGGGGTTCTGCATCAGTTCTGTCCATTTTTAGGTCACTGCTGTTGACTCACCACAGAAATGCTGCCTCCTTACACTGAAGGGTCACAAACTCACTTAAGACTGGATGAGCCCTCAGCTGATCTGTGGTTCATCCTCTTGTTCAAAGGCAGGTTTTGCCCAGCTGGGCCTTGAAAGACTCCACCCATCTCATTGTTGTTCCCTGCATTTTGACTCCTGCTTCCCCCTTCCCATATATGAAACCTCTCCAGCCTGCAGGCAAAGTATGAAGAAGCACTGCCCTTTGAGCACAATGATCCAGCCAGTTATTAACCCATAGCAGTCTACCCACTGAGACTGTAATGTCCCAAGCAGCACATGAGGACAGTATTCTTAAAGCCAGGGTAGATGCCACCCACCACTCACCTATCATTCACAAATCTAGTCACTTATCATAGGAGACAGTCAGTCAAATATCATTCATCTTTCATATATCCATGCCTGGTTCTCCCAATCACCTTTCTCTCTATGCTCCCAGACACAACCTTTGCTAGAAATCATCTATGGTTTGAAGACAGGTGGAACATTTGCATTAAATTATCAGGGATCTTTGATATCCAACACCTATCAAAGATTGTAGTGTGTGATATCAGTATGACATCAGTCAGCATACTTGGGAGCTTCTCTCCTGAACCCATGCACTTGTATGGGCTGAGATTTCTTAAGAGAACCATGACTCAATCTTCTTTCACTACTGACAGTTTGACAACACAGAAGCTTGGAAGATTTCAGTGGTGACAACGGAGGAAAAGAGAGCATGGGGTACATCTTACCTGCATCTACAGTCACTAAGCCATCTACCTCACGTTTTCCCTGTTCATTCATCTACTACTAACATAGCAGTAAAAGCGCTTCGTGCTTCCCTTGATGTCCTTGCAAATGTTGACTCCAGGAGAGCTTTGGCCTTCCTAATGCCATCCCCTACATGGCCCCCTCATGTTTCAAAGCTCTTCTTTCATAGCCCATTCCTGTTTCTACTTTTTTAGCACTGGAGTTCAGTCATGGGTTATCTTTTTAGCTAAACCAGTCTTCCAGAACATTTACTTTTTTTCATGAGTAGAAGGATGAGTTGTTACTGTGCTTAGAGGAGGCTGTCCTTAGAGAGCTGACATGCTAAGTCTTTCAAGCCAAAGTAAATCAACATGTGCTCTTTTTGTCCGGGCTTAAGCTTCCAAAATTCGATTACTTGAATTTGGAGATTTCCAGGTGTTAACGGGGTAGTGACTCCAGACCGACTGGATACTTAGACATTTTTTGTGAAAAATCTCAGCTTTCCATGTAAAGTCTCATGCAACATGCTTACAGAGTTGCTAAAAGAGTCGGTGACTGTTACATTTTCCCACACACTGGTGACATCTTGGTTTGTAGAATGATGTCCTCAGTGTTTCCTGCTTCCAAAGCATTGAGCTCATCACATAGCAGGGCAGATGACAGAAACAAGGGTGTGGATCTGAGACCTGTGATTATTAGCTGAAAGTGCAGGTGCAAAGCAACACATTTGGGCTTGAAACCAAAGAGAAGAAATGGCAGGAACTGAGGATGAGGAGGTGATATTTGTGGTGCAGCTGAAGCAACAGGTGTAGTAATTGGTAAAGAACCTGACTGAAAACCAAGTATCTCTTTTTTTTTTTTCTTGTTGTCACTATAGCTATGAAACCCAACAGGCTTATGGGGATTGCACTTTCCATGAACACATGCACAATGGAACAGACCCAAAAGCCTTAGGTCCCTCAGGCTGGGCCAAATAAGGCTCCCTTTCAGTTGTTTTTACCCAAACCAATACAAAAATATGAAGATATTTCAGAAAAAAATGTTATTATGTTGGTAGACCATTATGGCTGCACAATTGAGGCTGCAAACGGTTGGAAAGGCCTGATCAGCCTTAACCCTCTCTCCTTACTCTTCCCTTATTAATAAGCTTTATTGCATGACTCTGATTGTGGAAATCAGTGGGGTTTTTCCTGCAGGACTAATTAACAGTTACATTGAGTTTGCATCCAAAAGGCCCCATTTACACTTGCTTCTTCAAAAACACATGATGCACTGCTTATATTTATGAGAGGACACAGCAAGGCAATTACAGGTGACTTTTACAACATACAAGAAAATTAATCCTACGAGAACAGTTGCATGGCATATTCCTTCCATGACTCTCTTTAAAGTACCAAGGTTTTCTTTAAGGTCACAATTAGGGAATAAGTGATGTTGTAGTGCAGAAAGGAGAGGAAAAAACCCAGGGGAGTCAAAAGTGTGGGAGGGACTGGATGCTAGAATATTAAATCAATAGTGGAATAGAACAGTTAGGAGGAGGTTCAGATGTTACAGGACAGAGGGTAAATATAAATACGGATTTTATGAGCCCAGATGTTAGAGACTATCACGTTTTGGGGTCATCAAATAAGTGGGGTAGACATTACTGGGTTTGATCTCATCCAAGGCTCTTTTTTCCTTTCAGAAAGGAGCCTGAAAACCCTGAAAAAGGCTGTAGACTGCAAGTTTTTTCCAAGCCACTGCCATTCTCAGTTCAGAACAGCAAAATAATGAATTTCCAAATGGCTTTATGTCTTGGAGGCTTAGGCATCCAAGGAAATAATCTCTCAAAGAAATGAAACTGTTGCATGTTCTATAGGGAAAAAAGTTTCCACTGGACAAACACACATGTTGTTTCAAAAATCCAATGTCCCTTATAATTGGCACCCAATCAACAGCAATATAAGAGTAAAGAAACCATCACTAGAAAAAGACTTTCTCCTGGTCAATACAGTTACATGAATAAATATGTGAGTTATTGAACGGTGCTTTGGATAAAGGAAAGTCCAGGCTATGGGTTCTGGAAGAATATGAAGCATCTGCCTGTGTTAGATAGACTAATGAAGTAGAAATCACAGTCCACTGCCCACCTCCCAAGGTTTAAGTCTTACTGTGGCCCAACTTCCAAAGAATGCCAGGATGCATCAAGGCTGTGGGGATGTGGTTAAACCTGATGCCCATTAGTACATGACAGTCTGTCCTATCAGCTAGAATTGAGTGAGTCAGACTTAAAATAATCACAGAAGCTATTAAAACCAGCAGTTCTGCCCCATAGCAGTTTATCACTTCCAAAAAACAACAGCTTCTCTTCTGGTAGGACGCTTCACTGCTCCTCTATACCTCAGCTACCTCCTTTCTGTCTTTGGTATGCCACAGACTGCTAGAAGCGACAAGAGCCTCCCTACTCCCCCACATTTGATCATCCCTAATTACCTTTCCCAACCCATTAAACAAAATCCTTTCTTTAGAAACCTGGGGGGTTTTGTGGTATCAGAATTGCTTCTCTATTTCTGTCATGCACACACAGATACACAAAATGTTCCTACATCATTAAGATGCAAACCACATCATTCCTGAGCCAGTGTTTTCAAAAGCAGTGTTTTCAAAGCCAGCATTTCCTGAAGCCAGTGCTTCCTGTGGGCTCCATAGGAAAAAAGAGGGGTTTATGGAGCTAATTTCTGCAAAGCCTGATGTTCCAGTCAATTGTGCAACTATATGTGCAACTATTGCTACATATTCCTGGTTTAAAAGCCTTCTCCGTGCCATTCTCTCACTGCAGAATCTGCACCAGTTGTCTTTCTCAAACCAGAACATTTCCCTCCTCTTCTTGCAAAGTACTGCAGCTGTAACTAACCCCAAGAGTTTCAGAACTGCCAAAGTCTCAGTTTCTAAAACCAGTATCATCAGCACTGTATTTCTCCTATATAAGGTATTCAATGGTCAATTAATTTACTTTATAGGCAGTAAACTACACATATTTGTGTGTGTCTCAGAGTGTTAGGGGAAATCGAGGTAAGGTGGAGAAAGAGCAAAAGAGGAAGAAGAACAACTGGTATTACAAGAAACCTGGGTCCCGTTCTTGTACAGGATTCCTTGTACACCCAGCTGCCATATTCCTTGTTCCTCAGCTCTCAGCTGTGCAATGGGAAGTATGTACACCTCTGTGAAGGCTTGCAAATACAAATGCACAGGAGGACTGTGAGAAGTCACCTCCAGCAGTAAAGCATGTAAACAGAGCAGGGAGGAAGGAACAGTATCTGTTCCTGTAAAATAGCATGAAGCATAAGCACTGAACAGGGTGAGGCAGCTGGGGCGGGGAAACAGACCAGACAGGACTGGGGAGATTCCTACCAGGAATGAGATTCCTGGTTCACGCAGGACTCTTGTCTGTTATTGTTTCCTTCTTTCCCAATCTGCGTTTGAAGTGAGAAAGGGGAAATGGTATGTAACGCATAACGCAGTGCTAGACCCGGACTTCCCAAATCTGCCTTTGATAAGACTCCTAAACTTTCTAAGGCTTCACTTCCTTACCACTTCCTCAGACAGGGATGGTATTTACTTGTGGCTCAGTGCTACTGTCACACATCACACAACCGGAGAAAACACCTTCTCCTCCAACCATAAGACTTGTAAGTGTTTGTAAAACTTCACTCATCTAGAACATACATCTACTAAGTCCTTTTCTTTGTCATCCCTTTATGCTCATCCTCTGCCATGTTATTCTTCTCTATACTTCCCTAGCTGTTTACTTTACTTCTCTTTCCTATCAAGGAGGAAATCCTAATTAATTCCCTCCTGGGAGTCTAGTGCTTTCAAAATCACTCATGTACAGCAGATTAACAGTAACCGAATGGCAAAGCTTAGTCCTTGAAATTGTCACTCAAATGGAAAGCAAAGATTTAGAACATCGATGCAAACAGCTAAAACATAAAACAATGGGGAGGGATATGTGATATACAAAAAGATGCTGGATTAGGTTTCTGAAAGCAAATCCAAGAAAGGCCTTTTACAATCATCGCACAAGCTTTTTTGCTTTCTGCATCCAACACAAGCCAGCAGTTGGGAAACACTCATACCAAGGGAGACACCTGAAGCCAGACAATCATTAAGCATGACACTGGGCGTGCCCTCATTAGAGTGCTAAGGTGTGTGAGAGTCCATTTAGAAAAAGATATAAGATATCGGTTTATTTGTAAAACAGCGGAGCCCTCACCGCAGTCCTTGTCTAAAGCTTCCAACACCGATGGTCAAGTGAGTGCTCAGGTTCCAAACACAACCTTCTCCATGCTTTTCTCACCATCACTGCATTGTAAATCCAGCCCCTTCCTAGTCACTACAAGACTTTCGACTAATGATCACATCAGGATCAAAAATTAGGACGCTGCAAGACAGACAGCATACTCCCAGTCACTAAAGATATTGCAGACCCCACCTTTTAATAGTGGGGCTCTCTAGACAAAAGTTAGTTTTGTAGCTCGTTTTTTAGGATGCTACATGCCAACTGTTCTACAAGATGTTCACGTAAGTGAGAAGCGCTGCTTCAAAGAGAACAGCTTGAGAAAGGAGTAAGCAAACTGCCTTGGTTTTCAAGCAGCACAAGGCTGGAGTGGAGGCACCAGTAAAGCGCAGGCATCAGCTAAACCAACCTTGCAGTAATGCAAACATCAAGAAGAGGAAGCTTTCCTTGCCTACATTTTGTTGTTGTCATACACATACAGCAATAAATCACACTTTAATCCACACACATTTTAAGTTGACAAAACAGCTTTCCTCCACCAGTGATTAACATGCTGCAAAGTCAACTCCCCCACCGGTTAAGCTTCAGAAGGAAGCTACTATATTTCAGTGTGCACGTGTTTGTTGTGTTTGACATGAACCAGAGGCTAAGTTAGTCCATGAGACCAGCAGTATTTGCATGAGCATTCACAACTCTCTTTGCAGGAGGGGAGACAAAAGCAGCGTCAAGTCCCATGATTTCAACACTTCCATAAGCCTAATCCACACGACCTGCTCAAAGGAGACTAAGACTGCCATAAATTTAGCTTAATAAGTAATGTTGCAATTACTTATTTGTTTTCAATGCTGAGACAATTAGTGTAAACAATCAAACCTTACCTTCATTCCTTTAGTAAATCCATTTTTCTTATAGATTCCACTTTTTAAGAGATTATTCTGCTTCTGATGATGATGATGTAGATGTCCATTGCAGACAGCACTGGGATTAGCCATCTGTTTAAATTAGTCAGATTCGCAGTTCTTAAGGGTGTCTCAGGTCTTTCTACTGTAAAAAAGACAGTGGGATGAGAAGATAAAGTTCTTGGTTAAGGCCTGAAAGGTATCCAACTGGTCCGTCAGGATTTTCCAGGATGAGAGAAGGAACTATCTTTTGCAGTATCTTCAAAACGTAAAACTTTCTTTCATACACCTTCAGCCCCAGCAAGCTAGAATGAGAAATACATAACAGGAGGTGTGCTCTTAAAATCTCTGAAAAATACTGCTCATTGCTGGCTTTTGCATGAACACGGCTCCTGTGAGTCAACAAGGTTGCTGCAGCTATCAAGAAGTGGGAGGATTCAGAGGCGGAGACACTTAAAGAAACATTACCTCTTAAATACTTTCCAGTGAGAAACATTAGGTTCCTGTTCTCTGAGTTACACTGAATCTAGAGCTACTTTACTCCATTTAATAAAACGTGTTGAAGATTTAAACAATCTTTAAAATTGCATGGTTCATGGTGTATTAGCTGGAAAAAACCTGTATTGCACTGATTAGTTCAAAAACTTGTGGATTTTTTGGTTTTAATCTCTTTTTCTATAGGTAGGCTGCTAGACATATTATTAACTCTGCAAGGAAATTGTAGCACTTTAGTACTAAAATCAGAATTTATCTAGAGCTAGAAACAGCATATTTGCCCCTATCCTACAGACATGTGCACAGTTCACTAGTGAACTGTCCCTTTAAACACCGTTTAGCCAGTAATGGGAAAAATAGTATGCTATTATAATTAATGAGAAACGGAATTTTGTAAATTTAGTTTTGAAACAAGTCAGGCTTTAATCACATGTGAAACTACTAAGTAGGACTAAAATTCATCCTTTCTTTTTTAAGATAAAAGTTTATTAATTGAGGAAATACATACATTGTCTTTGCTGAACAAAATGCTCATCTTTAAGATTTTAGTGGCAAAACATAAAAGTAGAGGCATGTCTGGCAGCATTTAAAAGACTCCCTTCCTTCCAAAATAATTAAAATTAGTGTGGAGACAGATTAAAGGAAAGCTGTATAATAGTATCAATTTTGAAAAACAGTTAGCATGAAAGGCTGTGAAAACAGAAATATTGAAGTACTTTAATTAGAAAAAACTACTATGCCATCTTGGCAATGAAATGTAAGAAATATATAGGAAAAACAGCCCACAGCTTGAGCATGTGGAATGCAGGAGATTAAATGTTAAATGAACCAATGTGAAAATACACAGGGAAACACACTGCATTGATTTTGAAAACTTGTCTCAGACACATATTAAATTGCTAAAATGTATTTTCTTCTTTGAAGTGAATTGCAAAGTGAAATAGTTTTCCCACTAAAAATGTTTTGCTTCACAATTACATCAGATTTATCATCAGAATTCAGATTTCCCAGGTTTTGTCTTTTTAGTGCTTCTCCTAGGCAAGAATGTGCCATTTCTATACGAATCAGTCTTGTTTAGGCTTCATTAAGACATCTGGAAATCCACTTTAGCACAGTGGTGAGTGTCCCTGTCTCTCATGCGGGAGGCCGGGGGTTCGATTCCTGCCAGGGAGGCAGTGGTGCCGTTTAAGAGTTAGACTTGATGATCCTTGTGGGTCCCTTCCAACTCAGAATATTCTGTGATTCTGTGAAAGGATAACTCTATTACAAATGAATTGTGAATATGTAGTGGCAAGATAAATTGTTGGTCATAAGTGGCTAACTTTGTAATATGTACTTCTCTGTATACCTATAACCTGTGGCATGATAAATGGAACAAGATAATATTTAAGGAATTCCCTACACCTGGCAAACGTTTCCCACCAAGCAGCTTTCTTCATTTGGGAATTATGGCCTTGATCGTCACAGCAAATCAAACATCTGTAAAACATGACCTGTGATCATTTGGCTCCTCATCATATTGCCCCTGATGTGACAAAGGTAAGACAAGAACCCTTACCAGAGCAGCATTGTTCCCATATCCCAGACAGCACATCCGCCTGGTGTGCTTCCCAACAGGCTCAGCACCTTCCAGGGCACAACGTGATATAATTAACATCTCATATGCAACATCTTTTTTTTTTTTTTTCAATTAGGTTCACGAGGGAGGTGGAATCTCCAATTAGATAACAGTTCAGATAATGTAAATTCTGTTGATAGTCCCAGGCTCTAGGTCTGCACAGGTTATCTATTTCAAAGGCCATGAAATACCAATGTCCTTACCTGAATTAAATGGTGACTTAAATATGTCATATTAATTTTAGTTTTCAATGTCTGTAACATTTCATATCACAAAAAATAGCACTTAAAAAGAAAGATACCACATTTAAATATGAGTTTAAATGAGCAATTAAAAAACCTGAGACCTGTCCCATTAGATATCTTAACTATGTTCTAAAAGCCAGTGCTTACAAAACAAACACCACTAGAGCTGAGTAAAATTCCTGTCCTGCTTCCATTCAGACCAAAAGATTTATAGGAGGGATGAATCTAGCCAAACACACAGAAATGATCTGTAAACACAATGTGGTATTTCTCCTGCAGGAAAAAACGAATTGTGTCCTTCAGAACTCCATCTTACTCAAAGCCATCTGTTACTCAGGCCTCTATATACATACCTATCATGCTACTGGCTACCTGCACCTAAATCTATGACTCAAAAATATCAGTCTATGCTGCCTGGACACTGAGAAGGACTCAATAATTGTGTACTTCGCCAAAACCGCCACTCGCTGTATGTACCCTGTTTATATTTACCATTCTGGGAAGTGGGAGGAAAATAATGTACCATGCTGACTGTACAAGAACTTTGTGTATTTATCTGCAGGGGATGCCAATCCTAAAAAGATTGTATGTGCCCCTCTCTTAGTGGCTTGGGTACTGGTTGACCTTCATACATTGGCAAGAAGATGGTGAATTTCTAAGGCTTATAGCAGACCACACACCACGTTGTACAAAGATCATATGCAAGTCTGCAAGACATGACTACGATTACTATAAATCTGTAGGAAAACCATCAATGAATTCCCAGGTTCTAGGTTTTATTCCTTACTTTGTCATTATCCTCTAATGCCATAGGATTTTTGCTAATTCAGGTCTTGAAATCAGGATAAAAGGGTTTAAATCCTTTGTAAATGCTCTGAGACAAATTGCTGAGGAGCATGGTGCAAAAGTGAAGTAAAATATATGCAGTTAATTAGCTGAGGTTTAACAACAGAGTAGAGAGAAAAGGGAGGGGTAGGGCTCTGCTTAAGAAGTCTCTCAGTGTTTGAAGAAAAGCACTTTTCTGCTATGTACTCCTATTGTTATATAGGACAGGTTAAAAGGCTGATCTCTGCTAATGCACTCAAGAAATGAGGACAAAAACATCTAGCCTTTCATTAGGCTTTTGGCCCAGTCAGACATGTAGTGTCATTGGAACGGCCACAATGTCCCCATTTATAATAGCAGTACCAGACCCACAATAACCCCATTTCTAAAAGCAGTGGTGGACTACCTACCAATAAAAAAAATAAATGTTGCAAGAAAGCATGAGAACTCATCCTCAGAAAACTGTCATCTGATACGCCAGAAGGATTTTGCAGGATTCTTACTCATCCTAGACTACAGTTAGTTACGGCACAGTTGGGAAATGGTCTTGCAATCTCATTGCAAGATCATGATAATTTCAGTTCATGACAGATGCACACTTAAATGCCACGTGAAACAATGAGGACCTATACAGGTAGCTTCATGCTTGCTTCTACTGGACAGACACCAAAGTCAAACAGGAGCTGAAAAAATTGGGAGCCCAAGTCTATTCCTTTGTTAAAAGTCAAGATGTTAATAATGTTTAAATTGGCAGCAGAGCATGCTCCAGCAGTGGAGTACACAGTAAAAAAATCCCTGCTCTCCCAATCACTTACAAGAGAAATCCACCGTATAAATTCTGTGTACCATCTGTGACTAATTTTTTTATATTATATATATGTGGACACATGGATATCGGAGGCAATTCCTGTCATGGACATGTAAATGACTTTAATATAACAGCACTAGAGAGCCTGAAATAAATGAACTAATAGAGAGACACCATAATAACAAAGCAACATAACAATAAGTACCAGCCATCTGCTGGTCAGTCATCCCCATGGCTGTCTTTTGAGATTCATCCACATTTCACCAGCAGTGGCTAAATTTCCTAAATGCTCACATGGAAGGCCCCCTAATCTACATTTCCTTCTTTAAATCCTATGTAGCAAATATATATGTGGGAATGACTAGGGATATGCCACTACACCTGGGCGTAAAACTGCCCCCCCGATGCTGAAAGATCACCTCATGGGCCCTTGCACAACTTGAAGCATATGCAAAATGCTCTGATATTGGTCAGGAAATAATCTAGAGCGACTCAAAAGCCCAGCACAGGCAGATGCACGCACCCAGCATTGCAACAGAGAGGGCATGGTACAACAGGCAGGGCTCCTCCACGTCTGGCAGGTCCATCCCCTGCAGCTGCCCGGGCTGCCTCCTGCCACCTCTGCACCTTCTTCTTCTTCTTTCACAAAGTACAGAGAACAGGACAATGGTTGAAAGCCATAAGCATATAAACAGACTGTCACCCTTGTTTCTTAAGCAATATTACTAGAACCAGTTCTCTGGCTGTGTCCAGATGTCAATAAGCTTTTTAAAATCTGATATACGTATACTGTACATCAGATTGATACATGATATCCATATCTGATTAGGAATCAATACCTAACCCTGGGCACTTTAATCTCAATGGAAGGATTAAGACTTCATAGATTGCACAACTGATACAGTTCTGTCCTCATTTCATGATAAAAAAACCCATAGCTGGCTAGAATGTCATGGTTAGACAAAACCCAACATTAATACTAAAAATCACACCAAGATGAGAAGAATAACTTTACAACTAAGAGCCTGCTGCAACAATCCAGCAGTAAGCACAAGTAAGCCTTCTACTTTAAGTTCATTCAATTGCAAGTGTCAAGTCATTACATCATTCTTATCTGGAAATCTATCGTAAAGTTGAATATGCAGTTCTTATTCCTTAAAACTCACTCAGGTAGCTAGACCCAGTGAAGTAAATAGAACGACTCAGCCAAGCCAAAGGCTAAAAAGACCTCAAGCAGAAGGTAAAAGCAAAATCTATCTCTTGGGACATCTTTCTACTGACCTCTTTCAGCAGCAACGTGACCTCTGTAGCTGTCCAAGGCAGACTTCAGTCTTCTTCTCTGAGACCTCCTGCCAGTCACGCTAATTTGTTTGCTCAGCTTCATAATTTGCAATGAGCCAGTGTGGTATTGTCCTTGTTTCCAGTTGTTGACGTGATGAATTAAGCAAAGACAGCTCTGTTCCATCTGTTCCTTCTCTGTGTCATCACCACAGCAATTCAGAACAGTTGTTCTTAGCTACAAACATCTGGAACATTAAAACAATTGATACTTAACCAGGTAGACAAATTTCCTTAGTATTACCAATAACACTGAAAAAATCAGATGTAGCTTTAACCTATGTTTGTTTAATGATGAAACTTCAGGGTCTGAACAGGAAATTATGAAGGGATTTCACAGAAAACCGAAAAATTATTGCTTATTGTTCTTGCAA
Organism: Pitta sordida; assembly: GCA_013390025.1. Taxonomy (NCBI): domain Eukaryota; kingdom Metazoa; phylum Chordata; class Aves; order Passeriformes; family Pittidae; genus Pitta; species Pitta sordida. Next base: position 42,088 of record WEKX01002744.1, read on the forward strand.
TGTAATTGTTCAGTACTTCCAGAAGTATGAGACTTACACAGGCCCAGAGAGAATTAGTAATGCTACTCACTTGAGGCAGGGCAGGGGGCGTGGGGGCCAGAAAGTAGTATTGCAAAATACTCCATTTTTTAATCTAACAAGTGGCTGTGTTTTGCGATTCTTACTCAATGAAGCACTTCATTGAATTAGACCCAGTGAGGTCAATAGCACTACTCATCCAAGTAGTAGTTATGCTTCAAAAACATTTTATTAGCATTATTAAACTTAGTGAAATGATACAGGAGATTATTTGCCTTCCCCATTACCAGTGAACAAATAATTCCAAGACGTGACACAGAATTAGATTACTGTGTTAAATGTGACTCCATACATGGACTCACTTTAGTCTTATTTCCTGTTGTCCTTGCCTATGGTTTTGTTATTCATTATTCCAGTTCTGTCCACCCTATGTCTCAGGGAAATACAGGTTGAGAGAGAAAAAAACCCCAAATGACCCCCCCCAAACCCATGTTTATTGGCAGTTCACAGGTTATTCTGTGTTGGAAGGGACCCACAAGGATCATCTAGTTCAACTCCCAAGCGAGTGTCCACCCAGGGATAAAACCTGCAACCCTGGAACCATGGGTACCATGCTCAGAACTGAGTTGGGTTGCTTTATAAAAAGCTTTATAAAAGCTGGGTTGCCTTATAAAAACTAAATATTTTTCATTCAATTGTCTCATGATCCTCTACTATAGTTGGCATTAATTATTTTTACCCTACACTGTCAAACTGATGGAAGAAATCAAAATATTGTTCACTCTACCAATGTACTATAAATATTCAAAAGCTTTTCCAGATCCATTTTTTTCTAGTTTTACTTGTGCAGAATTTCTTTTGATTATTTTCAGTTCTGTTCCACCTGCAGCTTGGCAGATTTAGTTGTAAATCTGTTTTTAGCAGACCTGGCTGCAATTCTTTCTCAGTTTCATACCTCACTGAAGTCAATGGAGCTCTGAGGAGGGACCAAAGGTCAGATGGGAGGCTGAAAGGGTGAGTGAGAATTTAAAAATTCATCCTAGCAATTGTTGCCAAATGCAAGAACAACATTACAAAATTATGTCAAGAATTTTAAAAATCCATGAAGTCCTGACAGAGGTGGTTTTTGGAGTTTGTTTCAGACTTATACGTATTTAATCTCATTATGTAATTTTTACAACAAAATAAAATGCAAATCCCTGCTTTATTTGTATTTGAGATTTAGTGTACAAGTCTGAAACATCCTGGATTTGTTACAGAAGCTTTAGGAACACACTCTGGTAATTCCAAAAACACGGCCGTGTTTCAGGAGCTAGCTCTCCAAGAGTTAAGCTCAGAGCTGGTACATACAGCAGAGAATAAAATAATATGAAGGTTTCCCACAGCACCATGTTCTATCCAGCACATTAGTTTCAGTCACAGGATTTTCATTAAACCTACTCATGTTTATGATTGGAGTATTTTATCTCTCATGCCAAGAAACCAGAAAAATAAAGCTTCTTTCCTGTGGTGTTTGTTCATTTTTATATTCCACCTAATCTCTAATTTTAATATTATGCAAGGTAAGCTTATCAGACCTCAGTAAATATCAGATGTTACTTTTTTCTAGTCTCTATAGATCTCTTATGAAATAAATCCCTATATCAAACAAAGCTGTGTATTTCATATCACTGGAGAAGAGTAGGCAAGCAGGCCTTAGGGTAGTTTTAGGCAGGTGTGTCATTCCACTCTCCAGCTATTCATCCCTTAGTCTGGGAGGTGTCTATTCCAGCGACATTTAACAGCCTACTGCTTGCAGTGGATTTCAAAGCAACCTTTTCTACACATGAATTGCAACTCAGGATAAAGGTCCTGTGCTGCTTTTTCAACGCTGCTAAAATTCCTTGCTCTGAGACTCATGCTTGTCCTTCAGCTCCAGCACTTTCACTGTAGCTAACAGACACCTGAAACAGCCTTTTACCTGGAGTAGCTCTTTTCTTCACCTGCTCTGAACTGTGCTGGCAAACAGCAGATGATGTCATACACTCACTGCTACTTTAATGTTCCTTTGCATAAGGTTTCCTTCTCTTCCTTTTATCTGCTAAAAATGGAACAGAGGTGACTCAAGACTTGTGACTGAGATTGGCAAAAACGAAATACTCAGCAGTGAAGGCTCTGCCAAGCTTTCCAGTGCCTGAGCTTGGTCCTTGCTATGTTCATCCTGACAGACCTATTCCTGAGTCCCCTCCAGCCCTTTGGACTATGGTGCATGGCTTGTTAGACTCTGTTTCCAAAGGAAACAGGTGTATAGAGGAAAGGGATAGAGCAGGATTTGAGAACTGTTGGGAGAAATTCTCGAGACTGAGGCTTACAATTGTAGTTCTGCAAAAGGAATACCAGGAAAATACCAGGAGGAATACCTTCCTCCTCCTTTCCTTCCCACAGCAAGTACCAGGGTTAAACACCAACCTTAGTCAGCTCTAGCCGTCAATTTAGGTCCTAAGATTTCTAGTCCTGGTAATGGAGACAGGCCGTTTTACTGCTCTAGTTGCCTTGGATGATTGTTTCTTTTACTTGATACTTAAGACCAAAGCCACCTTCCACACGATGCTTAGGGCAATACTTTAACTTCAAGAAGCAGCATAATTAAAGATAAATCCCAGATTTCATATAGTATAGAACAGCAAGAAAGTCATCCACATATTTCCTCTTTTCCACACATTAATTAGAATTGTCAGCAGACTTCACAAGAACTCAAACCACTGTTTGCTATCATGTCTTGTGAGCCAACTGACATCAATACACTACTAGAGGATTTGCTGCTCCTTGTCACAGAATAATTTCAGGGTTCTGATACTGTTTTTAACCTTTTGAAACAGTGTGGAGATTACATTTTTATCACTAGATTTCTGAGGCCAGGAGACACTGCTAATCATTGGAATCAAGATTAGAATCATTCAATTCAAGATTAGTACAATTTTACTCAGACAGTTTGGCATTCTCCTAGTCCAAAACCTGGTGTCCTATTAGTGGTTGGATTTTGACTAAAGGATCTCTCAAGAAAATTCCTTGATGTAATCAAGAATTGCTCAACAATGGAAAATGACACACTTTTGCAATAGGTTCAGGATTTTCCAGGTCCAGATTTTGGTGTTTAAGATAAAGGGACAAACACACACACAATTAGCACTTGTGCACAAACCCAAAATCTAGACAGAATAGGTTCAGGATTTTCCAGGTCCAGATTTTGGTGTTTAAGATAAAGGGACAAACACACACACACAATTAGCACTTGTGTACAAACCCAAAATCTAGACAGGAAATAAAAAAATCCTGTGATTATTCTGCAGTGAGTCATGGCCTTCTCCTCTAGAAGACACATGTGCTTCTACAGGGCTTTGTTGACTCCTGGCACTGTCCAGATAAAGATTTATACTTGGATCTATCTACGCCTAATTTAAATTCACTTGTATTCTTACTAACTTAATTCACTGTCTTACTGGAACTTGGTAAGAAAATTAGCTATCCACCCCGATATCAAGCACAAGAAGTCTCAGACCAAACCAACCTTCCACATATGCTTAGGGCAACACTTTAATTAACTTCAGGAAGCAGCATAATTAAAGATAAATCCCAGATTTTATATAGCATAGGACAGCGGAAAGTCATCCACGTATTTTCTCTTTTCCACATATGATTAATTAGTATTGTCAGTGGACTTCACAAGAACTCAAACCACTGTTCACTATCACTTTAAATCAAGTCTTTTTAACAAACTAATCTACCCCAGAACATCAAAGCTTTTCTTGCAAATGTCCCTGCCATCCTACAGTTCCATAGATACTTCGGATATTTCCAATCAAAACAATACAGCTGTTCACAATGTAAAGGAATGTCTGAGAATAATTGCTTATAAGATACAGCAAAATGCCAGACCATTTTTATCATGTTCCTCACATGATGATTATTAAATGTGGTTCCAATTTGGATTCTAGGGAATCTTCTTTCCAGGGTTGTCATGGCCTTCCTAAGACCTCACAACATATCTCTGTCACTCAGCAGCACCATCAGTAAGATCTCAGTTATTCTGCAACCTTGCAATGGTACAAGACAGCTAATTATTACTGAGTGAACATCAGCAAAGACAAAGACTTTTGGAATAACAGTAGCTGATGTGGCAACAAAAGTCAGGATACTGCTGTGTTTAGTTGTTCAGATCTCATAGCATCTGTGACAATGTTTGATCTGTATTTTATCAGGTACTGGAATTTCCCAAATCATTCATCAAGACTAGGAAGGTTTTCTACTCAGTTCAAAGCTGCTTCTCTTAATATGTATTTATTGGACTTAAACTTGGGCTCGATACTGGGAGAGGATTCTCTTCCCACACTCAGCATTGCCAGCTGGCACAGTTTTATCAAAAATCTAACGGCATTTCATGTTTTCTCCTGTGTCCCCACCCCTGGAGCAATGGGACTTTGTGAGATTAGCTTCTCTTTTTTTAAATGACAGTAGAAGAACACTTTAGTTAGTGTTTTTTAATATTTTCATACGGTGCTCTACAGGCAGTAAAGGAACAACATGGTGTCTAAAAGAAAGCTGAAATTTTCAGATGATAAATTGCTGTGGGAACCAGGCTTCAAGATAAACAACCAATATAGTGAGATCCGTGTTGAACCTGAAGCCTTGGCAATTCTGGCTGTGCAGCACTTGTAATATTTATTATCCTCCAAGACAGAGTTTCAGTGTTTCTTCCAATAAAATCAAGTTAATAAATTGTATTTTTAATTTTCAACTGACCTTCTACACTTGAATTTTATTTTCAGAACTTAGTTACAGATAAAAGCAGTTCACATTATTTCTGCCATCCAGGGAATGAAAAGTCATATTTCATAGACTTTTCTATGTTTCAATATTTCTTTTGGGTGAAACCCAAAATTGTTGAGAAAGTTTTTTCCTAAACAGTTAAATCCGTTCTAGTTACCTTCTTTTTTCTTTTTTTTTTACTTTTGGAATTTGTCTCTAGGGGGTGAAGATCCCATAACTGGTAAACCATTTTCACAGTGGGAGACAGAGGTTCAAAATCATTCTCTGCCAAATTCCTAACAGAGATTCTCAGCTTCTTTCTGCAGCAGGGACTGTCTTCCACTCTTCCACCCTATAGCCAAATAAAATCGAACTCAGGTTCCTTTAGGGAAAAAAATTCAGTGAAATAGATATAGAAGGATATACAAATATTTCACTTTGGGAAGATAAATTCAGATCTCCCTGAAACTTTTTTTCCCCAGAACTTTGTACACTTTCGATTATTAGCCATTTATAGCAAATAAATTATGGGGTTACGCAAATAAATATGGCATATTGTTAAATCAGTTATAAATGTACAGAACATAGCCCTCAAACCATTACATTCTTTAACTGAAGACTATTTAGATATTTTTTCAGAGTGCACTTCACTGTGACCCTTCAATACATAAAATGAGCCACTGAAGTAACTCATTGCAAGGTGTATGTTCTTGGCTGTAGCTGTCCCAGGGCTCACTCTTAGAAGCTTAAGTTTCATAACTAGTAGGACTAATGCCAAAACAGATCTCAAGGAGGCACAACCATTAACCAAAATCTGGAAGAGCACCTGGTATAGCTACTCCACCCATTTGTTATACTTCCAAAACTAGAACAAACAGTAAGTGGTGCTTTTCCTGGTACTCTGTATGACAGCAAGACATTAGGGTGAGGAAATATTTTGCGTTCATAAGCTTCTTACTTACTATTGGTCTCCAAGAATATTCTTAGCTAGTAAGATTACACAGGCATGAAAGATCACTTTCATATTTAGCAAAAATGTGCTATGTAAAACAGGAGGAATAAAGGACCTTAGAGCTGCTCAGATGAACGAACGTGTACTGACCTCTGATGGCTGTGAATGTGTATGAAACACAGTCCTGCAATTATTTATGCTTCCTTTAGAGCTTCAGTGCTCTAACTAAAATAATGTTGGACATGACAAGAAAAAAGCTCCTTTGAGGTGGAAACCAAATGATTTATAAAGGAGTCCTGGGATTATTTTTGCTTTGCATCATCATTCTCTTCTGAAAGCATACTGAAAACACATACAAGACATGATGAAAATATTGTCAAAATTCTCATGGCTGTTGAGTTCACAATACACTACACAAGACCCAATTCCTTGGGCTGCTAATGCGGGAGAAGCACACGAACCAAAATCACTGTTAGTGTGGAAGAAACTGTCTTGTGATCTTTGGAATACACCACCAAAAAGTTTGGGGTGGGCAGGGAGAGAAGGTGACTTCACTCTAACAAGGCTTTTTCCCATGGGTTTGTCCCTGAGGCAAACTCTGAGAATTTCTAGAGCTTTATCCAAGAATCTTAGAGCAGCATTTTATAGACCCACATGTGAAAATATCGCTCTACTAATATACCAAGCATGAGGAAAGCATTTTGTATTGTATTGAACGAGTATTGCGTTCAGTTCTGGGCCCTTCAGTTCAAGAAAGATGTCGAGGTGCTGGAACAAGTTCAGAGAAGGGCAACTAGGATGGTAAAGGGGCTTGAAGATAAGCCCTATGAGGAGAGGCTGAAGGAGCTGGGTCTGTTTAGCCTGGAAAAGAGAAGGCTCAGGGGTGACCTTATTGCTGTCTATAACTATCTAAAAGGAGGTTGCAGCCAGGCAGGGGTTGGTCTTTTCTCCTTGGTCTCTGGGGACAGGACGAGAGGTCATAGTCTTAAGCTTCAACAGGGAAAGTTTAGACTTGATATTAGGAAAAGGTTTTTTACTGAAAGAGTGATTCGGATGTGGAATGGGTTGCCCACAGAGGTGGTTGATCACCAACCCTGGAGGTGTTCAAGGGTAGGCTGGACGAGATGCTGAGTGATATGATCTAGATGTAGATGATAGGTTAGTTGGATTATAGGTTGGACGAGATGATCTTCAAGGTCCTTTCCAGCCTTATCTATACTGTGATACTGTAATATCTTATCACTTTTACCTGTGTTACCTTGAATAGGCAGACAGCTTCATGAAAGTGTAATAGTGATGGTGATGGTGATGTGGCCTCTTCAAGCATACTTCTGGTGACATCAAGAACTCACAATCAACACTGAATCCCTTGAAACATCATACTTGAATATTGGCACTTCTGTGCTCCATCTCAACTTCACATTCAGTCCCCCAATACACACTGGCTACACCACTGAAGAAACTGGAGCTCTCTCACTCTCATGTTGAGGTAAACGTGGATGATCAGCACACAGTTCCTTCTGCCAGCTGAGTTTTCATAGAAGATTGCACCAATAATATTTAAAATTAAAAGAAAAACCCCAACTCTTGAAAATTCTTTGGTCTTAAAATTGAATCTGAAAGAAAGATTCCCATTTGTTTTTTTGGGCTGTGAATCAGGTTCTTGGAGCTTGAAAGCACAGAACATGAAACCAGCTCCAGAATTTCCATCTTGTTGGGTGGCCTGACGTTTCACCATTTTATTTTGTCCCACTTTGGGGAAAAATTCAATATTCTTGAAATACCGAAATACCTTTGATAATTTAATATTAAATCTGAAAATATAGCATAATAGTCTGTCAAAATAAAGGGAAACCAGAAAGACAAAGATAAATAGGAAAATGCAAGAAAAATAAATAAATTGATGTTTTTAAAAAACATTTGCAAACATATCTGTCACCAGTATAGTTGGGATGGAAAGAGTCTTGCATAAATTATACATTTTTCCCAAGGAAATTTAAAGGCAGCAGCCTTGGCACACTAGCACTTATTGCCAGACATTGCCAAAAAGCCTTTCCTGATTTACAGAGGTTCAGTTCCTCTGCAAGGAGGGGGCAAAGAGGGTTTTATGCCAACTTTTTGTTGATAACATAAGGCCATTAAGATATTGTTTCAGTGTTTGGTTTAAATTATATTGCTGCACAATCTGACTGTATGTGAAGACAGAGAGTTTAAAGTTTGAACTTGCCAGGCAGGATCTGAACCCTCCTGAAAAACTTTTGCAATCACAGCTGTCTGGAAGCTGATACTGAACAAAACACTTTTACTCAAAAGCACCTTAAGGCTAAAGTGCTCATTGAGTTAAAAAAACCAGCCATTGAGGAAAAACTCCTAGAGAAGTCACAGCTTCCTCTCTACACCTATTTCCACCTTGTTCAAGGCTTTTCGTGCTGCCAGAGAAGTGGGCTTAGTCAAAATGAAGAGATGTTTCAGAGACTGTCATAGCATGCTGTAATGTCACAAGCAGGTGTGATGCTGTGTAAGAGAGGTTAGACTAAAGTGGCAATGAAAGACCATGCTTTTATCTTACACCACTTCCATTTCTGAGAGGCAGGTCATATTATGTGCGAGAGAGTCCAGCACAGCACTCAGGGAAGTCTAAAATCAACAGGTGTAGTACTCATTCGCAGGCGAAGAAGAAGAATATTGTGAGTGACTCAAGACACAATTCCTCTTGCCAGAGAATGGTTGAAAAGTGGTGCCCTGGTGGCACCTGCAGACCTGCTGCAGCACAGACAGCAAGCACTGAGGGCTAGAAAGCCTTGAAGTGCAGCCTTTTCTCACACAGAAACATGACAACATCCAAAAATATACCCATTTAATTTCTTGCTTGGACTGTGCCTGTCAGATGGTGGGTGATTTAAGACTAGAAATTTCAGTGTTTATCTTCAGTTACTGAAGTGTCCTTAAACTGACAATGATTTGTACAATTAAAAAAAATTACTAAACATCGTAGGTCAAGTAATTGCTTGATTGAATTACTTTTACAGCAAACTGTACAGAATGTACTATTCACAGTTAATTTTCTGGGATTAATTGCAAAATTAGCAGAAAAAAATGACCAATTTATCAAAAACTACTATTTGATGACGTTTGAGAGCATTATGTTAAATCCAGCTTCTGCTCACTTGATTTTTGGTTTCTGAACAGCCACTGCACTATTAGCACACATGATTTGCAAGAGTGGCTTTCACCAAAGCTATACCTAAACTTCTTGAAATAAGAAGATAAATTTGGTTTTACCACTAAGTGAAGGAAGTGAAACTAAATTCACACCTTGTAGAAGATTTTTCAGATTGTTGAGGCAGTAGGTTTTTCCAATCTATATTGGAAAATACTGAACACCCACCAACTTTTTCAATCCCTTTAGTAAATAGAAAAATCTTGCTGGTAATAGATTTTCTAAAAATATATGGGTATTTGAGCTGAAACATTTAATGAACTTTTTTGTCCTCTAAGTTATGAACAACTTTTGTAATATGAAAAAGTGAGACTATGTCCTAGAAAGTAGCTAAAAGAACCCAGTGTAACCTTTTTAATAGTATAGTCAAGAAATTATGAGTGCAGTGGGAATGAAAGAAATATTAATTTAAAAAAATTTTTTACATTGATATATAGACTTTTTTGCCATTGTACAGTGAAATGATGAAGTTGAGTGGCACATGAATAGGGTCAGGATCCTAATTCATGCTTAATAGAGAAGAGAAACAAATAAGAGTCATGGGAAACAGAGTTTGTCTATTTAATTGCAGGAAAATCAGAAAATCTCAGGCTGACACTGAGGTGGAAGGATAAATTGTGCAGACATACCATGTAGTGATGCTAAGTTAATTACGCCTGTTTCACTGGAGAGCAGGTGACAGTGACACAGGAGGCCTACAGCTGGATAAGCGCTGTAGAAGTAGCTAAATCTGTGCAGGTACATCTGGGAAGGAGAACAGCAAAATGCCACATGAGTGAATCAAATTGAAATATGCAATTGAGTAATAATCAGGAGAGGAAGGAACATTGTTTGCCTATGGGAAGAGATAAATTACTTCTAAGATACCAGTTCTACCATCAGCATTGTGATCTCCATACCAGCATAATTTAGGAATGCTGCAGTTAAAACAATTCATTCATTGCTCCAGGCAGGCTGTGTTTAGCTGGGCTAATTAGCACACACAAAGTTGTATGAGAGGTTTTTTATTGTAAGGAAAAACAAAAAGGAAAAAAAAAAAAAGCAATGGCAGAGTACTTCTGTTTCACTGTGAGATAAGTCGACCTTAGACAGATGGATAGCACTGATGTTGTAACTAAAGTGAAGTGTCTTGCCTTCACTATGTTTCTCCTCAGGAGAACAAAGGTGTATGAGTTACCCTGAGGTGAAAGAAAGGAAAAATAAAAGGCTGCTCCAGTCCTAGTGAAGATGAGCAGTCAGTTTAATTTAATGTAAGGAGAGCAGAAAGGCTGTGCCTAGATAAGAATACAGCACTAGCCTCACACACTTAGCCAGAGGCTACTCCTGAAGTGTCACCTTCCCCTTTGGAATTTGTAATGACATAATCCACATTTGTTAACTTGCTCTAACAAGTTAATCCATCTTGAGCAGTGAGGGTAAAACCTTCTTCAATCTTGATTTTGGGATCAAAGGCAAACCTAGGAGAAGGTTATTAACAGAATCAAACATATTCAGTAAACCTAATGCACCTATTATCATCTTTTGTTGAAGCTGTTCTACCTTTCTCTTGCCTTCAACACAAACTCATCAATTCCCACATCCCAGTCAAGAATGCTTCTGAGAATGAAGTTATTTATGCAAGATAAAAGCTGCTCCTTCCTCTGACATTAAGGATCAGTCCTTCTTCCCAGGAGTTCTGGAAGGGAATCCTCCCAAAGACCAGTAGTCAGCAACTTCTAAACCAGATCATTTAAATTGAAGGGAAAAATCCAGACTTTATAGATTAAAATGGAGTCCAAGTCATGAAATTCATATGAAATATAACAAAATCAGAACCAGTCAACATTTTTTTTTGTTACAATTTGCTGACAAAGCAAGAGTAAAACCTTACCTAGCAGAAAGGCCAGCTTCTCTAAATGAGCACACAACCTGTCAGACACCTCCCCTGAAACTGTAAAACCTTTTTTTTCCATCCTTTCATGGGCTTGTGTTAAGAGAACTCTTTCTTAGGAAGTGGGATATGAGAATTACTCCTATTCTAATAGCTGAATGCACAGAGACTGGAATGCCTTTCCAACAAAATTGTTCATTGAGTGTGGACTGAGATCACAAGATTTACCTCCTGTACATATTAAGAACATTTTTATGCATTAAGGGTATACTATTGTCATAACAAATAATAACTCTGATGCTCTGCTAGGGGCTAGAGAATTTATTTATAATTAATAAGTTCTCCCTATACAATTTTAAAACTCTCAGGCAGTTATAAGCTGAGTGGCAGACCTTCAGCTCCCAGTGACCCCCGCAGGGATGTTGACAAGCTGGCCTACCCCAGCTGGAACTTTCACCCTTCAAGCTCTATCAGTTCTGTATTAGCTGAACCTCATTTAAAAGAGAATATTAATCTACTGATGGTTACATGTAGGATAAATGCACCACAACCAAAAGCTGTCACAGTCTGAGCCAAAATATGGGAGGCAGGTTTGAGGGGCAGAAAACAGTACAGGAACTCCCAATGTAAGACAAAGATGATCGCACGGAACTCAGTGGTCAAATTCTCAATGTTTGCAAACAATTTGCAAATCTCTACCAAACCTGCCACAAATTGCAGCAAACAAATCATTCGTGCAGTTCAACCTGTATAGCTTTCTACTCCATTATTTGGCATAATCAATTATTTGGGTACCTTTCTTATGGTTCAGTTCTCCCTTGTCCCTCTGCCTTTACCTTTTACAACCAGTGGTTATTTTCCATTTTGTTTTCCATTTTGATTTCACTAACTTACAAAAGAACCTGTGACAGAACTTAAAAGACAGAGAAAAAAACAGAAATTAATTTGCAACCATTTAAAATTACATTAGAATTAACAAGTGGCCTTTTATTTCACTCTAATTTTTACTTGAAACTCAATCTATCTGTACTCAGAGGACCATATAGCATGCAATTTTCAATTTTAACAGTGGCTCAATTTTTTTCTAGCTTTAAGTGTAATTGGCCTCAGCAGGGACAAAAAATGAAAAAATATGCAAGCCAGGGACCTCTTGAAAATTCCACAGTTTGTGCCAGATAAGAACACTGATGACATTTCCATTGAAATCACTGTGGTTTGAAGCTTAATCCTGAGTTCCAGCATGTAACTGTACAGGCTAATGACAGCAGCAGTATGTGAGAGGCTCACAAAATCCCTTCCCAAATACAGTGTGCCATGCTACCATATCAAGACCTCCTTTGTGTTACCTGAAAGAGTGATAACATGCTCAAGCTTTACACTGAAGACTGTGGTAAAAGGGAGAGCCAGTATATCCACTATTTTGTCCCTATCTAATAAAAAGATCTGGAGGCAGAGAGCAGGGTGAAGTGACCACCTTTGCACTGGGAATTACAGCTATCTAAATGGTCCTGGATCCAGGAAAGGTACAAAATCAGTTCAACAGAGAAGCCTCGGAGAGTACCTCAGATGGGAAGGAAGATATGCTGGCTCAGCCCGTCCTCCACATGAATGGTTTGTCAAATTGTGAATCTGGATCAGGAGATCTGGGACAATCAAAGACGCAGTTGTTGACTGTATCACTGAATGATCTGCATGATGGGAAAGGTTTTCATAAAAGCCAACAATCTACAAAATATAATGATCCAGGATATCTAATCCAAACCTTACAATGACCCCACCAATTTCAAGATAAATGAGTGTGATCTTCACTCGTCTGCTCTTTACAATGTAGACCTGAAGGTGTCACACAAGCCCAGGGACAGGCAAGTCTCCTGTACTACACTGTCACATGTTGAGATCAGCTGCACGTTTGCTCTCCCCGAGGAGTGGATCCACCACCTTTGATGGCAGCTGGCCACAGTCCAGCAGTACAGAACTGCAGGGAAAAGATGTAGAAAACCTCTGTACACCCCGTAGCACACTGATGACAAAGCCTTGCCTGCATCCCAGGTGCCTGCAGCACACCCAGCACCCATTTGCACATGCATTTCTTAGTGGACTTAAGCTAAGCCTGAATTTAAACTGTCCACAAATACCATCTGCCCTCACAATGAGCACTGTACCTGTTCCTGTCTGGGATACCAGCAGCCCACCCTGGGACCTGAAAACAAGCAGGTTGCTGCACAAGCCAACAGATGGCTGTCTTGCATTTCTTTCCCTTAACAATTATATTTGCTACAGAGAAACAACTGTTACCGTTCTCTGGAATCTATTTCCCATCAGGATTCTACATGGTTTCATAAAAAAAAGGAATAAGAAATTATCTAAACCATTCCATCTTTTATATGCAGAAAATTTTAACTCTGACATGAATGCTGCACTGTCTAAATACACAACTGCTGTACTAAATGTTCTTTTTTTTTTTTTTCTCACTAGGCCTTATCAACTTCTATACCAATTTTTTTCATCTTTTATTTAAACCTTTTCAGTCTATCTACATCCAGCAGAATTAGACTAATAAATGCACGTGGATATAATCATCATTCAGCATAATTAGGTAAGAGTACCTGGTCCACACTACCTAAGAAATCAGAAAAATGACCCAGTAGTTCCACCTGGCCTTCAGAATCTCTAAGTTATTTATAGAGCCTAAGCAGACTTGGCTGAAAACTACATACAAAAAACAGTGAATAATTTTGTCATAAGCACTGTCAGCTCATTCAGTTATTATTTGTGGCTTATTACTAATGACTGCATATGCATATCTGCATGACAAATGTTTACAGCCCTGAAGATGTTTGTGAATCTCATACACTTCACAAATAGTCAGTGAATAATTATCTATGCTGGAAAGTAATATTGCAAGTCATTATGGGTTAGATCTTTTGGGTGATTTTCTCATTTTAACAGACTAAATTATCTAACCACAGTGTAGAAAAAGAAGGCTCTACTAAGAAGGCAAATCAAGTACCTGAAAAAAACCCTGGATTCTTAAAGAACTAGTAGCAGGGGATACTAGCAGAGTTCATTTAAAAACCCTTTTTAATAATAACTTTTTTTTTTTAAAGTGGCAAGAGTTAGAAGAATTTTTGAGCAATCAACACATTCATAGAGAGTTGGATCTGTTCAGGAACAGGGGAAAAGGAAAAAAGATTAATCAGTTCAATAGTTCATCAGGAACGATTTTGAACACTTCTATCCCATAATAGACTTAAAGATTTACAATTAATCACCATTGTCAGAGTGAAATCCCCTCTGTTCTGTAGGATTTAAAATAAACTAGACTTGAGTCTGGACAAATCCATTGTTCAAAAGAGATAATAAACACAACTTTAAAAGAGTTCAAGTTAGAGGACAGAAGAGCTAAAGACAGGATGAAACACACCTCTCACAGATGTTTGCATGTAATTTCTTTGCCATCCTCTACCCACAGAAAACCTCATGAAAGAATCCCCCTTTCTAAATGCTTTAGCCAAAAGCAGTCATATTTTTTATTTGAGGCACATCCTTGAAGCTTCACGGAATTTGCAGTCCTTTATGTGCTGGGGTCAAAGCTGGCTGCTTTCTTCTCTTAGGAAACACATGAAATGTAATATGGAAGGCAGACTTGAGGATGGCAACCCAGGGAAAGACATAAGGATAGAAGACAATAGGAGAGCATTTTGTCATTTTTTGTCCAGCTTATTTGACCGAAGTGGAATGGTTATAATTGCATTTACACAAATTTACCCTTTTTTAGAAAGCAAACTGCCTGGATTTTCTTTTTAATATGCATTTCTTGTGGAAAAGAACACAAATAATCCACCTAGAAAAGAGTTTCCAATTCACTATTCTAGGATAAAATGTAGAATTCTGAATAAATATGTATCTAGCTCAGCCACTAAGAGAACAGAAACACTATCACACGACTAACATGCCAAATAAATTANCTTAACACTTCAGATGAACATGAGGCCAGTGAATGAGGCCAGAATCAACAGAGGAAGAGACAGTTTATGATTTTGCAGAATGTGTTTGTGTGGAGTCTTCACCAGAGTCCAATACCCCAGAGATGCCAAAGATTGGGAGGATAATGATCAGTACATTCACATGCTGGTGAATAAGATATTCCTGAGGTCATTTTTGTTCCATTCACTCTGACACTTTAACAGGAGAGTGATTAAAGAACTCTCATTTCTTCTGCAAATGGAGACAATCTTGCCTTTACTGTGAAGCCTGGGTGTATTTTTTGAAAGCATATACTGCACAGCAGGTTATTAATCTGCCATTTTTGTGTAGCACTAAAAAGAAAACAATGACCAGATTTTTACTGCAAAATTATGTAGCCCACATTTATATAGCAGCAGAATATATTAGAAGGCAGCATATTTGTGAAATGAAACAACCACAGCAAAATTGTTCCTGGTCCAGTAGTTGATGCAGCTTGTCCAAGGGCAAGTTTTTGGTTTACAGAAGTTCTTGCACAGCAGGGACTCACCAAGCAAATACCAACACAAACTGCTGAGAACCAATCTCTTTTCAGACTCTCAGCACCTCTTAAAATCTGTGGTCTCATTGTCTTGCAGGCCTCTTTCTTGTAGGACTTAATCTATCTGAACAGATGACTGCTTTCCATTGCCAGGATGCTGGGAACTGTCCAGGCTGCTGGTTCTGCTGAAGCTGTGTGACCTCTTCACAGACATTCCATGTTTCCATATGTGGCTGATACAGTGATGGACAGTCTCTCCTCAGAAGCAGCCTATCGCCCACAGAGGAACAAACACAGCCAGGGCTCCTTAACATATTCCAAAGGTTACCTTGGCATCTAGATGAAACTTAAAATCCCTAGCAGCAAAAATAACTTGTGGCACTGGCTATGGCTAAGAGGGATATTCTGCAAGCCTTCCCAGTAAGTACATTGAAGAGGGCACTATGGAGAGGGCACTGTGGAATGTTGCCAGGACCCCTATCAATATTGGCACTTGTTCATTCCAGCCTTGATGGACATTATCAATGGCTCCTTCTAAGAAGGCTGCACCTCATATTTACGGCTAATGCATTCAAAATGGAGCTATCAAACCTTTTCTTGTGACTTTAATGTGCTTTCAGATCTGTACGGGTGTTAGATGGTGAGTTGGACTAGATGATCCTTGTGGGTCACTTCCAACTCATAATATTCTGTGAATCTGTGAATTTGCTTTCACATCACTTTGGCTAAGATGGCCAGCACTGCTTTTCTAGATATGGATCTGACTTCTCATGCAATGGCAAAGTCTTCAAGACAGTGCTACTCACACTTGGGTTGTTGCAGTCTCTCACAGCCCTGGCCAGGATTTAGCTTTCCTGGAGTATGTTCATAAAAATATCTTTAAAGAAGATATCCCTTATAGAATGATGCTGATATAAAACCCCCTAACTGTCACACACTGAAAAAAAAAAAGGGTGAGAAAAATGGTATGGAAGGGAAAAAAAATCACATCAAAAATTCCACTATTCTGTTGAGGTCAGAGGCAAAAATCCTAATTTTCTATTTTTTAAAATATTTATATTTTGTTTTACTATAATGCACTCAGTAAAAGCGGTCTTTAAAAAATACAGTGAGGTCCCCCTTTTCATGGGGGACTGAGTCCAAGAAGAATGCGCGACTCATGAAATCCGTGAAGTTAGCAAATCCATGCATATTCAATTAGGCCCTGGCTGTAGCCATGCTCCCATGCTGCACTTACCCCCCGGTGTGTACACCCCTCCACTGTACCCCCATCATCTGGCGCGCTGGCGTCAGCCAAGCCCAAATCACTTGGCGTGGGCCAGGGTCCAGGTGCCCCCGCCGAGGCAGTGGGCAGTGGGGGCACTGAGTAGGGATGGGCCAGGGCTCTCCCTTTCTTTGGAGGCCGAGAAGCGAAGGGGCAGGCGGGCATGGTTGCCCTGTCCACAATGGGCTGGTGAAAACAAACAGTGCTTGAAAACTGTGACGGGTGGGAGCAGCAGGCTCGGCTCAGCATGGGCACCCAGTTGCCTGCCTCACCTCAGCATGGCAAGGGCACCGGGTCGCCTGCCCCAACTCAGCCCAGTGCAGGCACCTGGCCCCAGGGGATGGGGGAAAGGTGGCTCCTGCTCTCACACACAGACAATAGCAGTCCCATCCTGCAGGCTGGCAAGGAAGAATTCCAGCTGCACAAAACCACACATTTACAGAATCACAGAATCACAGAATATTCTGAGTTGGAAGGGACCCACAAGGATCATCGAGTCCAACTCTTGACACTGTCTCCCTGGCGGGAATCGAACCCGGGTCTCCCACACGCCAGGTGGGGACACTTACCACTGTACTAAAGTGGATTTACATTAAATGCATCCTGGCCTGGCTGGGCCAGGCTGTGCAATGTGTGGTTCCTAGCTCCCTCCCCTCGCTGCCCCCAGTGGCTCCCAGGTGGCGCTAATTTACATATTCATCTCATTACATATTCACGAGCTGGTTGAGGTCACAGTACTGTCTGCGCATGCGCAGGGACCCACAACTTGCTGAAAAATAAATCACAATTAATTGAAATCGCAGATATGCAGACTGCGAATATGAGGGGTTTACTGTATTATTAATATCTTCTTCCAGCCACTTACTGGAAAATTTCTTAATGAACATTCTCAGTTTCCTGACTGAGACAGGAGTCAGGTCCTTAAATCTGCGAGGTATTGGTACATATTCAGCCTAAGAACAGTAAGAGTCAAAATTATTCCCACAGAAGCACTGCTCATACTAAATGAATGGAAGTAAAATAGAAAATGTTTCCAGAAGGTAGAAATGCCATACTCCTCATCACAACTGGCACCCTTTAATCTCTTTTAGAAGATATCTGATTAAAATTAAATCTAGAGATATCCTCAGCTAGAAGCTGAGACACATTGCTGGAGAAACTTATTGCTAAATCAATATAAAATCGGCAGTTTCTTGTCTTGCAATGGTTGACTCTGTACACTCCCTGTACACTGCTTATTCTGAAGTCGGTGATAAAGTACATATTGACTACAAGACAGCAGAGCTGACTGGACTGTGGTTCTGCCCTTTAGGAAATAACACTCACAGTTAATAAAACAACAAAGAACAGAAGATCTAGATTCACCTCACAGAATCACAGACTATTCTGAATTGGAAGTGACCCACAAGGATCATCAAGTCCAACTCCCAAGCTAATGCCCATACAGAGACCGAACCCACAACCTCAGAGCCATGGACATAACTTAATTCCCCGTCCCATTGTGCCATTATCCAGACCATGTCACTGAGCTCCTCATCCAGTCTTTTCTTAAACACCTCCAGGGATGGCAACTTCACCACCTCCCTGGGCAGACCATTCCACTGAGGGATCACTCTCTCTGTGAAAAAGCTCTTCCTAATGTCCAGTCTAAATCTCCCCTGGTGTAGTTTAAGGCCATGTCCTCTTGTTCTGGTGCTGGTAATCTGAGAGAAGAGATTTACACCCACTCAACTGCAATCTCCCTTCAGGTAGTTGTAAACAGCAATGAGGTCACCTCTGAGCCTCCTCTTCTCCACACTGAACAACCCCAGCTCCCACAGTCGCTCCCCATACGGCTTCTTCTCCAGTCCTTTCACCATCCTGGTCGCCCTTCTCTGGACCCTCTCAAGCAGTTCAACATCTTTCTTAAACTGGGGAGACCAGAACTGGACCTCATAGCTTTTCCTTAAAGTTCCTGTGTGAGTGAAATAAAAAGTCATGTCATTCCTCTGATCAAAACCAGAGCTAAGAAACTTTCCATTCCTTCACTTCTTGTCTCAGTTTAAAGGGGATGAAGAAGATTTATCCCAATCTCCTACCTTCCTGAACACCATATTTGTAGGGACATAGAACCATAGAACGGTTTGAACTGGAAGATAACCTAGTTTCAACTCTCCTGCCATGGTCAGGGACATCTTTGACTAGAACAGATTGCTCAAAGCCCCATCTAGCCTGACCTTGAACACTGCCAGAGATGGGGCATCCACAGCTTCTCTGGGCAAATTGTGCCAGTGCCTCATCTTCACAGTAAAGAATTTCTTCAATATATCTAACCTAAATTTCCCCTCTTTCACTTTTAACCCATTCCCTCTTGTCCTATTACTACAATTCCTGATAAAGAGACCCCTCTCTGGATTCCTTGTAGACCCACTTCAGATACTGGAAGGCTGCTCTGAGGTCTCCACACAAGCTTCCCTTCTCCAGGCTGAACAACCCAACTTTCTCTGCCTGTCAACACAGCTTAGTCATGAAGTGCTCCTGCACGCCCTGAATCCCATGGGTACCAGCCTGAAACTGTTGAGACTGATACCAAGAAAAGGGCTGTTTGAGCTCATGCTCAGCTATTGGACGTGTTGCTCTGGGAGCCACCTCATCCTGTACATTTGCACAGAATCCCCAAGTTTAAACACCTGTGAAGCAGAAACAGCTGAGCTCTGACAGCAGCTGAGATAAAACTTTGAGCATGTTGATGCAGTTNCTAGCCTGACCTTGAACACTGCCAGAGATGGGGCATCCACAGCTTCTCTGGGCAAATTGTGCCAGTGCCTCATCTTCACAGTAAAGAATTTCTTCAATATATCTAACCTAAATTTCCCCTCTTTCACTTTTAACCCATTCCCTCTTGTCCTATTACTACAATTCCTGATAAAGAGACCCCTCTCTGGATTCCTTGTAGACCCACTTCAGATACTGGAAGGCTGCTCTGAGGTCTCCACACAAGCTTCCCTTCTCCAGGCTGAACAACCCAACTTTCTCTGCCTGTCAACACAGCTTAGTCATGAAGTGCTCCTGCACGCCCTGAATCCCATGGGTACCAGCCTGAAACTGTTGAGACTGATACCAAGAAAAGGGCTGTTTGAGCTCATGCTCAGCTATTGGACGTGTTGCTCTGGGAGCCACCTCATCCTGTACATTTGCACAGAACCCCCAAGTTTAAACACCTGTGAAGCAGAAACAGCTGAGCTCTGACAGCAGCTGAGATAAAACTTTGAGCATGTTGATGCAGTTTTCCAAGAAAGCAGTTCAGGCATCTCCCTCCTGTGCTGCGGCACCAGTTTCCTTTGTTAAACACAGGACATCGTTCATCTCTCTCTCCCCAAGTACAAATGTTTCACAAGTCAATCCTGTGGTTAATGCAAGCTGACAAAAGGAGGTTTATACACTATGCAACAATAGCCACTGTCACTCACTGAAGCAGAAGATCCTTCAAGGGCAGCCTGCTCCTCTGTGACACAACTACTGCTTTGCCAAACAGAACAGATGACTTGCAGCAGGAATGCTGTTTTCTGCTCTACGTCCCCCAGCTACACCGTTAACTTCTCTCTTGTGGCAGATGTGCAGATTAATCCCTACCTCAGCCTGCAGTGGTCCAGCTAATTTAAACACAGGCACACTGGGGAGAGTAGAAAGCCTGAAGAAAGTGGGAGGGAAAAGCTGGTGGGCTTTGAAGGAAGAACAGCCTGCTAATTTCTTCAAGAACTGAATGAGAAATAGATAAAACTAAATTAGTGATCTATTAAAAATAAATTAATAACATCTGCACATGAAACGTAATCTAAAATACTCAGTCTAATAGCAGGATCTCTGGTGAGCATTACTGCTTAATTTTTTCCTGTATTTGATGAAGGCATCTATTAATTAAAAAATATTTATACAAGGTAGAAGCTTGACAGGAACACTCTGTGCAGCTGTTCTTAAGGGAGTTCCTTCTGTTAATCAGCTATTTCAGAAGAAAATGCCTCTAGTCTATGCAACGAAGGCAAAATTGTACTTCAATAAATCATATTTAAGGTCTATGCTTTCTAAATATCCTCTGTGGATAGAATTAGATGAAGTAGGCTGCTTTCTACAGATGGTATAATACAATTTCCATTGTTTAGTTAGCTTGTACTGAAAAGAAACCTTCATCTTATCCTCCCTCTCTTTTATTGTTCACCTTTTTATTGAACTGTTGAACATCCAAGTACAAAAGCAGGTGATTTGATATATATGAATGTATTGTACAAATGAGGATGACAAAGCTAAACACACATTCAATAGTGGGTACGAAAATATTATCAGACATTGAGGCAGGGACAAACCAAGACTGTGTCATTAATGAGACTATTCAAAGTAATTTTGATAGAGTTATGATTCCATTGTCATCCAGGACTGAGAAGGAATCACTTACCGTTTGAAAAAAGAATCGTTAATCATTATGCAGCTCTCTGGAGCACTAACTCTTTCAGGATGTTCTTCTTTGTCTCCCGTCCTCCTCTTTTTTCCATTCTTTTTTTTCCCCCTCTCATCTTTTCACTGCTATGAAAACAGAGAGGATTAGAAGTTGTCCCTGACACATTTCATTGTAAGGTTGTTAGTTTTGTCTTTCAGCAGTTATTAGTTTTAATTCTGTACGAGGCACCTGTTGGCTGATGAGAATAAATCAACAGGAAGGTCACAAATGGCTTTGTATTGTACTCTTGCCTTTTTAAGCCTGTTGGGAACTCACTGCTTTGCTGTACAGGAATAAATTCTGGAAAGAAGGCCAACCATGCTGTTCAATGCTATTTAACTATTTGAAATGTGTTTGTATTTTGTAGGCTCCCTGAACAAAACTGAAGATTAAAATATTAACTAATATCCTAATTAACTTGGGCTAGTGATGACAGGAGTCTCAGTTTGCGACACCAGTTAAATAAGCCACAGTTAAACTGATCTACCACAGCGATTGGGATGTTGCATGGAGAGAAACGAGCACAGTGAAAGGTCATTTGGAGACAAACAGGGAAGGTGATGCATGGTTTGCAGCTTTCTGAAAGCTCTGATAGAAAGGCCAACCTGTGCAGTTCCTCGTGCTTGCTAAGTCAAGGACACGCGGCATAGAAGCAGGTGATGAATGTGTTAAATTGCTAAAAAGTGGACCAGGGGACAGCCTAGGACTTTGAGTTAATGATTTCTTTTGCTTATGATACTGCTATCCATGATAAAAACCTGTGGCATCCATTGGGAACAACAGAGTAACTGAACAATAGAGCCTTCTCACTCTTTCAATCCAGGGGACAAAGCTGAAGTGAACTCTGGAGTAAGGAACATTTCTTTTCAAGAAAGGCAAATAAAATAAAATGCATTTTAACATGATTTGATATACATTATGGCTCATGAGAATGTCCAGTTCCCTGTGCCCTTTACAAACTACAGCTGGGTTTTACAAGGAGATCTGTTTCTCAGCAACATTTCCCAGTTCTTTAACACTACAGAATGTCCATAAGACAGAATCACAGAATCACAGAATATTATGAGTTGGAAGGGACCCACAACTCACCATCTAACACCCGTACAGAGACCGAGAGCACATCCCAGAGCGTAACACCAACCTAGATCCCTCACAGTCTAGCAGGCCACTCCGAGACGGAAGGGGCCCAGGGTCATCCAGCCCTACACCCCCCAGCTAGACCATGTCACTAAGCTCCTCGTCCAGTCTTCTCTTAAACACCTCCAGGGATGGCGACTCCACCACCTCCCTGGGCAGCCCATTCCAATATGCAATTACTCTCTCTGTGAAAAACCACCACCTAAGGAACGGAATGCAAAATCACTTCTCTCATTGGGAGAGGGGGAGAAAGGGATCCAACCCTCCCAAAACCAAAAGCTATTCTCACCTGGAAATCATCTCCACAGGCACTCACTGCCCCATCCCAAGAAGGCCACTATTCTCATGAAAGGAGAATTCAGCACTGGTGAGGCAAGGAAGAGGCCCCTTTCCCTGTCTCAAGTCTTCATGCATTTTGATTAAACTTGGCTAAGTATCTAGGACTTTCCTCCTGCTCTAAATTGCCCAGAAAAAAATTATTCTTTCTTCCTTTCTTCTCTATGACTCCCAGGGTCTTTTTGGTTTTGAAATATTTTTTCTATTATTAAAGATACACATTTTTACTCAATATTTCACATCTGTATCGCTTTTTTTTCCCCTTTGTAAAAGATACATTTACACATTTAGCTCTGTATTGTTTTTTAATCAGATTGGGTATTTGATGAAATATTTCATTTCTGATACTACTTTTTTCACTGATCCCTGCAACTTGGAACTCCTGCCAATGTCAAAGTCAAAGCAGAACCAGAACATTTCATGTGCTAAGTGAAAGCACTAAGAGTCGGAAGTTAAATTCATTCATGGCAAAGGTCACAGCAAAGCTTCCACTGGGTTCAGTGAATATAAAAGTTTTACAGTTTTTTTCAATATATCACACACAGAATCACACAGAAAA
>WEKX01002752.1:1360-18949 GCA_013390025.1 Pitta sordida
CTGGGGGGTGTAGGGCTGGATGGTCCTGTGGGTCTCTCCTGGCTTGGAGTGGACTGTGCGCCTGTGAGGGATCTAGGTTTATGTTTACCACTCTGGAGTGTGCGTTCGGTCTCTGTACGGGCGTTAGATGGTGAGTTGGACTAGATGATCCTTGTGGGTCCCTTCCAACTCTTAGTATTCTGTGATTCTGATTCTGTGATTTAAGGCAAACAGATCCCAAGAAAGAGAGGGACAATGTGTTCAAGATTCTGGAAACACCAATACCTTTACATAGGAAAGCAAGCCTGCTGAATCTAAACCCACATATATTCCATAACTAGACTTTTCATAGGAAGCCAAGCAGTTTCTCAGAAGGGCACAGTGTTGCCTTGCCAGTTTGCACACAGAGGATGCTAAGAAGGATTAAATGTTTTCCTCTTCAACAGAATGATTCCAAACAACAGATAGCTCTCAGTAATTACAGGCTAGAGTGTATTAGCCCCCGTGGTGAGGACTACTATAGGCAGTACTTCACAGAGGATTTTATGCTCAAAAACTCAAGTATTTGCCAAAAGCACTCTACTACAGCAATTTACACCAGCCTGAATATATCCATTAATCTCTTAATTCAGTGCAAGAATTTAGTCTACAAATGGCATAAATTTGTTAAATGTACTCATTCTGAGTTACCATTCATTTAGAATCTATCTCGGTCTGTGGTCGCTCTGCAAACAGATCATCATGAATATTTGCACTCTGGGCTCTAGTTCCAGTTGCTCTGATAGGAAATATTGGTCCACTGGGTTTTGAACACTGCTCCTTTCATAGCACATGATAAAATAACAAAAAATAAAATAACAATAGTAAAAAAAAATCCCCAAAGCACACATAAAACCCTGAACACATAAATCTGGAAAATATATAAACTTAGCCTCAAGATGAGTCAACTTGTGCAAGGAAATTATTCCCCAGTTATTCCTCAGTTATTCATGGTTTGCATCTCTGTGGTTTCAATTCTTTGCGACTCATTTTCAGCGAAAAAGCAGGGTCCGCACACGCGTAGATAATGCTGCAAAGAAAGACAGCTCATGAATATGTAATAAGCTCATGAATAGGTAAATAAGCCCCATCTCTTGCCCCCACCACCTGTAGTCCCTAAGCACCATCCATTTTCATCATTTAAGGGGAAGGAGAACCACTACCATCACCCTGTAGCCAGGACCACTGCTGGGCAGGTGGCGTGGAGGCAGCAGGGCGGTGGCACCACTTCTGGGCATGGAAGTGTGGTGGCAGAAGCGAGGGCCCCAGGGCTGCCATGGTGGCAGAGAGGGAGTGGGCATTGAAATTAAAACTCCCTCAAGGCAGCACTACATACTTTGTTTTTAATACAGGAGATGTTTGTGTAAAAACCTCATCTGGGATGTGGGGGCAGGAAAGGGGAGGGGAGGAGGTGCAGGGAAAGGGGAGGAGAGGGACAGGGAGAAAGGAGCTGCTAAGGGGGCACATACAGACATCAGACGGAGCTGCAGAGGGGCAGGAAGGGAAGAGTGGGGCTGCAGGAGCTGTGCTCAGCTCTGCTGGGAACCTAGGAAACATTCTTTATGTGCTTTGCTGCCACCCACACATTCAAAGTGGAGTTTCAAAGGCTGTACTCAACATTCGGGCTTGCAACAGTGTCCTGGGAATGCTCCAAGTGCTGGGGCTGGCTACAGAACAGCCCAGTTCCTGTTCCAGTTCTGGTTCCAGAACTGCCCAGTTGCTGAGGCAATGGTAGCAAGGCAGAGCTGTCTTGGACCACCTCACTGAGCAGCACTGTGCTTGTCGGAGCCACAAACCCTTGGGCACTTGCTGATGCCCAGTGGCAGTGCAGCTCATGGGTATGTAAATAAGCCGCGAGCCTGGTGGGGAAGGGTTACCACAGTTACTATGCCAGGAACATGCTGACAGCGCTGGAGGTGGGCGGGCACTGGCATATCCCAACCTACTCTGGTGCTGCCTCAGCTTGCCACACATGGTTGCTGGTCCTGGGATGGGCTGGCCACTCCCTCTCCTCCATAGCCATGGCCCCTGGGTCCCCACTACCATGATTATCCAGTTGAGTTGACAATAAAGACACATACACTGATAAGCTCTGGATCACTACGGCAGCAATAGACAGGAATCTCGGAACTCCCTGTATGGGATTGGGCAGAAACCATTCCCTCAGGTCTCCTGGGACGGCTCAGGGTGGTGGGTGGTCTTGGGAATGCCCTCTCCCCCTCATGACACCCAAGGCTACTGCAAGACTGTGACAGACTGTGCCAAGCTGCACACTGCTGCTGGGACTAAGTTTCGGCCAGCATGGCCCCTGGGAGCCATGTCGGGACTTAGCAGCAGTGTGCACTTTGTCGGGGCCACGGCACTGGCATTTCCAAGTGGAGGTGGTGTCTGAGCTCACTTGTGAATGGAAGTGGTGTGAAGCTGGATGGTTCAGTTTGCCTGATACGAAACATTGGCTCAGCTGGGCTCAGCTGCGGCTCAGGCTCCTTCAGCAGTGGTCAGCTCAGCTAGGGCTCCTTCACCACCTCTCAGCTTGGCTCATGTGTATCCCCAGCCACCACCGCCACCTTGCCCATAGCTGCCCTCCCTTTGTTCCAAGGGGGGGGAGGGCAGCGGAAGTGAGGGTTCCCCCAGGTCTGCCACAGCGGTGGAGAGGAACCGATCACCCAAATTAAAGCTCCCTCAAGGCAGCACTATGTACTTTGTTTGTAATACAGGGGATACTTTTGGCCATGTCAAAAACACTTAAAACACTAAAACAATCGATACTGGGGAGGGGGTATAAGAGGCTGGACAGGGTGAGGGGTTCTCCTCTGGGATGTGGGGAGCGTGCAAGGGGAGGGGAGCAAATGCAGGGATACGAGATGAGAGAAAACAGGAGAGAGAAGTTGCAGTGTGCGTGGTGGGCAGAGGCAGCAAATGGAGCTCTCGGTTAGGTGACATGCATGGCAGTGAACTGGGAACACTCCAAGCACTGGGACTGGCTACAGAACAGCCTGGACCCATTGCTGAGGTAATGGTAGTGAGGCAGCACTGTCTTGGGTAACCTCATCGAGCAGCACCGTGCTTGTCAGAGCCACAAACCCTTTGACACTTGCCAATGCCTGGCAGTGGTGCAGCATAACTAAGGCCATGGCTGTGGCAGGGTCGCCCTGTGAGGAGAGGACTGCTTGGGCACCCGTGCAGGCACTATGCCACCAGCTCATCTGCAGCCACCAGCAGCCTGCACTCAAGCAGAGGGTAGAAGGGCCCTTTAGAGGGACCTTGACAGACTAGAGAAATGGGCAGACTCCAATAGTATGAGATTTAACAAGACTAAGTGTTGGGTGATTGCTCATTGGAATGGTCTGCCCAGGGAGGTGGTGGAGTCACCATCCTTGGAGGTGTTTAAGAGAAGACTGGATGGTCTAGTTTGTCTAGTTGGTGGGGAGTTGGATTAGATGATCCCAAGGGTCCCTTCCAACTCAGAATAACCTGTGAAGCTGTGAAAAAAGGTTATATGAATATTTATCTGTGGACCTATTTGCTACTGAAATGGGTAATATATAACAGAGCAAGTTGGATCACAGGGAGCTGGAGTGACACTGACCCCTAGTTAAAAACAGAGGGGTTGACACTGACCTCGCTTCCCTAAAGACCCACTGCAGTATCACTGGAAAGATGCAGCCCCAATGAAGCATGAGAGGAAATCCGTGGTGAGAGTTTTGCTCCCTGTAGCTTTACTTTCTGATTTGTCCCATATACCTAATGTTGGACATGGTTACACAAATGCATGGAGCGAACAGTCCAACATTCTTTTTTATTTTCTGTAGCCTTCATCCTCTAGATACAAAACATGAACTCATGGCACAGTTGCATTTAGAAAAATTATTCTCTGTGTTTCATTATGACAAACAGATCCTTTTACAGGGTCTTAACAGTTTCACTGTGGTCAGACTAGGGAGACTTGGCACTAGTACATGTTTTGCATTGGGAACTACTCCAGGTTGCAAATGGTGCTTAAACTACATTATACATTTATCATTACCTCCATGTTCTGGCTGGGTCAGACCACTTCACCCCCTTGATGTCTTTAGTCTCTCTTCAGCATTATCTACCCTTAGAGCTCCCATATACTCCTGTTACATACCATTTGCCTGTCAGCAAGGCCTAAGTTTTCAAGGATGTGACTTTGTTTTCCTGTACTTTGGTCTGCCGTAGAAATACTCATGCAGTATTCATAGATTAAACAGAGAGAGGAAATAACTTCCAGGGCATTAAACTTCCTTCTCTCCATTGGACTGGTGATTTCCTGAGATTGGAGAAATTCTGCATATCACAGCTCTCAGACAAAGCAGCTGTCCTAAATACATTTTCTACCCTGGCTATGGTGGAAGGCATTGCTTTAGTGGTAGTGTGGTTCTGCTAGACTAGGGAACATATTCAATATTTTTATGTTCAATACTTTGTCTTTCTAATGATCTAAATGCAGTTGTTCCTTGTGGAAAATAATATCTATCATAAGCAGTGAATTTAGATCTTTACCTAAAGAAACCTAATAGTGGATTTCATTGGAATTTCCTTCTATTTTTAGTGAATGCTTTATGCATTCACATCAACTGTTTTTAAAGGATATACTCAAATATCAGACAATTATATATTTTTCTCTGGCTGTTTATTGTTCTTTTCAGTGGTGCATTTTTTTTTAATATGCTGAGCAACAACATACTGAAAGTTGAGTCAGCTTTATTTCAAGGCCAGTTGAAATTGTCCAGACTGAAACTTTACTGCTTTTTTTACAACCAACAATAGTAATAACGATATTAGAAGTATTATAGTTCAAAATAGATTGTGTTGTGAGAAATGAGGCCAGATGGAACTCCAGCTGTCTCGTTAAAAAAGAAAACATTAGAATCCAATTGAAATATACTTTGGGTTATGTTTCATGAAAGTTTTGCAATAATTAACTTCAGATCTATACGACTACTATCACTTTTAATTTCCAGCTTAACTCATCAAGTTATCTTTGTGTTTGGTTTCAAGGAGAAGAAGTAAGAAGACTTTTCTATATTTGAGCTGCTCTTAATTGCTTTCAACCACAACAGCAGGGTGAAAGACCTTGTTGGATCATGACTATAGTTTAGAGTGTGTCCACGCAGCAGCACAGTGGAAAACAGAGTCTTTACGCTATTTTGGGCATGAAGGTTTCAGTTTCATGCTTGGCGTGGAACCTCATGTAGCTAGTTTTTTTGATGGACATTTTAATGGAAAATTCTGATTCAATAATGTGAAAATTTTCCACAGAAACAGGTTGTTTTCAAATTAATTTCCTGATTTCCAAATGGCTTAAAGCATTGTTTTTTATTCTAAATTATGCACATGCTACCATCAAAATCAAAATGATGAATTTTTAATCTTATCAAAATAAATTGGTTTGCTTCATCAAAAGGTACATTTTTATAAAACACTTGGCTTGAAATTTTAGGTCTCCATACATCCTTCTGACTGAAACCTAAGATGGTCTTAGGAACTATAGGAAAATCTTGACTATTCCCCCAGTGTTTTGAAGACAGATAGGTTATCTGAAGACACATAATGTATTTGTCCTGTGACAAATCACTGTCATGGTTTTCGCTTGCCCTTGTTCTTGTAATGGTGAAACACAGATTCACTGTCTATTTTAATTATCTGAGGATTTATGTACTGGGGTTAAAATGTTCAAGTCTGGCTGTTTGTAGAAAGAGACACTTAAATTCACACTTAGTACTTAAGTAGGTGGCCTCATTTTCTGAAGTACCAACTACATATTTATCCAGAGGCCATGTTTATTTAATGTTAGGCTCTCAAGTGCAGTGTTCCAGCCTGGGCTTTTTGAATTTCATTATATTGGAAGAAACAGCCTACCACACTTTTTATGATATATATACATGGAAGTCACTTCAACAGCTGTACCGTACACAAAAGAGAGGAAAAGACAGAAACAAACTCACCACATAGGTTTTTATGTGTTCATGATGCTTGAGCTGTCTCCTTGTTCCTGACAGTGAAACACCAAATAAGATGCTCTTTCTTTAACTGATCATTGCTTCTGATCACTGAAACAAATGCAGAAGTTATGATCAACTTCAGACAAGCAATATGAAAAATTAATAGAAAGACAGAGTGGCTGATGAAAGGCGATGCATATTTGTATCAAGAGCAAGGTTGTAGAAAATATTGTACACCTGAGAATTTTAGTAGGGAAATCAAGACAATTGTTTTCAGTCAAGGCTGCTGTCTAGAAATTACATATCCTCTGGGAGATTCCATTTTTAGATAAGTCAGTTTGATTTATTGGGTTTCTGATGTTAACAATAGTTGGTATTATTATATACCATAAAAATTATGATGCTATCACCTTTACACCAGCAGTACAAGTAGTAGTATTCTTAAAAAAAATATTTTCTTGTAGCTATGTTTTAAGGTTTAATTTCTTAATTCCTCTAACACTTGACTGAAAGATGACACTGTCGTGGTTTGACCCTGGCTGGATGGCAGAGATTCACCCACAAGCTCTCCCTCACTTCATTTTTCTCCCTCCCCCTCGCCCCAATATACAAACAGAAGGAGAGAAAAAAACAAAGAAAAAAAACCTTTAAAGTTTTATCACAGGCAAAACAAGACAAGCTATAAGTGAGGAATACAAAGGATTTATTTATTTCTAACAAGATCAGAGCTTAAAGTGAGAAGCATCATTTTAAAGGCAACCTTCTTCCCCCACCTCTCCTTCTTCTTACACCAGGTATCATATTCTGTTTTTACCTCCAGGAGACAAAGGGGGGGAACAGGAGTAGGGGAAAGCCAGGCAGTTGGTATTTTCTGACCAGTTTAGGGTAGGAACCATGTCTCTGCCTTTCATAAAGTCCCCTCTTTCTCACGAGAGAAAAAGTCTTTCATGACCCTTTCCCAAGGTGAGTCTGGACCCAGGGGCAACAGCTCTTCCATTCTCTGTTGCCCAAGAGTCACAGCACAGGATGCAGTCTTTTAAGAACTGGCTGTGCTGCTTCATTAGTGAGCCCATCCCAAAGTACATAGATCAGATCCTACCATAGTACTGTTCTGTCACACACAGCATGGACTCCTCCCCCATGGGCTACAACGTCTGTCCAGGATCTCTGCTGAGCTCTGCTCCAAGT
Source organism: Pitta sordida (assembly GCA_013390025.1). Taxonomy (NCBI): domain Eukaryota; kingdom Metazoa; phylum Chordata; class Aves; order Passeriformes; family Pittidae; genus Pitta; species Pitta sordida. Next base: position 8,533 of record WEKX01002752.1, read on the forward strand.
GTGTGGGCTCAAAGACATCTGCAGCTTTCCAGCATGATTCTCCAGCTCCAGCATGGCCTCAGGTGGATTCTGCATCTCTGGTCTCTCTCTATTCCATAGGTTTGCAGGCAGACAGTCTGCTTCACTATGGTCTGTTCCGCAAGCTGCAGCGAGACGCCTGGAACACTTCCTACCCCTCCTCTGGCTGCCCTGGCCTTGGTGCCTTCATGGCTGTTCCACCTCTCACAGCTCCTCTCCGGCCATCTTCTTTGCTGTTACTGCTTTTCTTTTTTTCTCCTTTCTTAAATATGTTATCACAGAAGCACCTCTACCTGCTTCTGACCTTGGCCAGCAGGACAGGCCCAGCCAGCAGCTGGCTGGTGTTACCTCTGCTAGTTAGCCCCTCCACTGCCAGGAAAAAAAATTATGTTCAAACCAGTACAGACACACAGCTGTTATGAGCAGTTCTTACGCATGACAGTCACAGTTTGCTTTTTTCCCCTGTGGTTCTAATGAAATGGAGTTCATTTTCTTCCCATAAAAAGAAAAAACAACAACAAAACCAAAAACCCCAAACGTTTTCTTCAGTTTCAACATGGCTTAGTAGGAAATACATGGCTAAAAATGCCATGCTTACAGTACTGAAAAATACTGCTGTAGTGTGTAGCCATGAAAAACTTACATGATGCAATGCACAGTTAGGTGGCTGTTTTTTGTAGCTGTCATTGACAGATTTCTTTCAAGGGAAGAAGATGGAGAAAAGGCAAGAGGTGTTGGCGAAAAGGTAATATATCAGCAGGGGCTGACACACAGCTTAATTTCACAGAACTGTTTAATTATCTTTGTAGTCTACCACAACAATTGTGGGCAAACATTCAAACTCTGCCACACAGATAGACAATTAAAAGTAAATGTCTATTACCATGCCATCATCTCTCAGCTCATTACTGCTTTATCTTTCAGCTGTAGTGCCTCTCCTTCAGAGGGCTTGCCTTCAGGTTCCTGGGCAGACAAAGGGACAAGGAGAATATTGATTCTGGCAGCTTAGGTACTGTTGAAACTGAAAAGTTCAGGAGTTCATTCAGAAAAGCATAAGAATATAATGTAGATGACTTGGTATTTGTCCTGGCTATTCCTGCTGCTGTTGCTTGCCCTTGTCTCACACTGAAGAAAGACAAAAAGATGGGGGGAAATAAAAAGGCTAAAAAGAGACTTTTGAAGTCGATGTCACAGACAAGAAAAATATAATACATGAAAAGGCCAAATTTGCTGGGAGGTGCCAAGAACAAGGGCAAACAGCTGAAGCTTTTATTAGTGCAGATCACAGTTTTGCTGAACACCGCATATACAGAATGTTAAAAGAAAAATTAATAAGAGGCAGAATAATTTTTGGCAAAAGAGACAACCAGCTCATCAGCAGAACTCACTCTTAAGCCCAGATCATTCCCTAACAGTGGCTTGAGCGAAAGTGATGTTGACCTACATACTGGCAGCACAGAAGAGGTTGCAGCAGACCTATGAAGAATAGAAACACAAACATGAAAGGAGCAGCTGCAAGAACTTCTAGTATCAGAAGCAGTGCTCAGTGAGTGATGAAAAACTAAGAAAAAAGCTGAGAAAATTTAACAGAAGACAAGATGGAAAAGTGGGAGTCATGGCAAAGAATCATGCCCCACAGGCCATGAAATCTCTCTGACGACTCAGAATGTAAGAATGCCACAAGGGACATATTCTCAGAGCAGTTTGGGTAACAGGGAAAAATGATCACTAACTCCTGTTTCTGTTCTGCAACCTGAAAGGACAACACTTTTTTGGAAATGCATATTGTATTATCAAAATCTTGCATTTGAAATTAGAGTATTTGACAGCAGTGCCTACAGTTCCAGTAAAAGATAAGAGCAATAAGGTTTGAGTGGGATACATGGAAAGACCACACAGGATGTCATATATAGCTTAGAATACTCACAGAATAAAATTTCAGCCTCTTCTCTTGGAGCCTCAGAACAGAGCTCTTCTGCAGAGTACTTTGCGATGCTGGGTCTTGCATTGTGCCTGTAAGAAATTCTCACTTGGTATCCATCTGGCATATTTTTACCCCCTGAGAACCTTGAAATGAATCTATGTTAGAGTTTGACAACAAATCATCATTCGAAGACCCTTGACCTTTCCTTCCACCCTACAAGTGCATAAAAAAGGTTAGCAAAAGACTTAACTTTTCCTCCAGGTTTGCATATTGGGAAAGAATATCATATGGCTGAAAATGTGACAGTCATCTGACCCTCTCAAAGTATGTCCTGTTGCCCTCAATTAACCAGACTGTTTTTTGGGGAGGTGGATAGCACATCAGCATATGCTAGTTTGCTAAGAAAGAATTTGTTTTTCCAGATTCAGTAGACAGACTCTTTTTGCAATATACGTATTCATTATATGTAATATATATCAATAATATATATTATATATATTATATATATCACCACATTTAGCAATCAAATTTGACTCAGGGCTGAAGAACTTCATGAGCTGAAATGGAGAATAATTGAACTGGTCAGAATACGAGCAAAGATCAGAAATAGGACTAAAATCAGTGTTAAAAAATTGCTACAGTTTTCTAATCTCTCTCTATATCTATATTCTGTGCATTTATCATCTCCTTTTCTGGTCCATGGCTTTTGTTAGTGTTGGGTTTAAGATCATGGTCTGGAAAAAGAAGAAATTAGCTTCATTAGCCTTCATCAGAAGGATTGACGAGAAGCCTGTACCTGCAGAATGGACATGAAAATGGAAGAGCACTCCAGAAGCTGTGCAGAGACTCTGCCAGTCATAGCAGGCTGGAATTTTTCTTCCCTGTACTGATAATGTATTGGTATCCGATGTGTCCCTCAAAATCCACCAAAGAACAGGCAGGCAATTTAAAGTACTTTCTGTGTCAGTCCAACAGGAGATCACCACAAGGAATGCTTGCATATGCCCCTTGCTGATCCAGAAGGGTTTCATGGCTGTAGGTAAAGGCTGTGAAAGCAGCTAAAACCACTCTGCCCCCTTGGATGTTGTGTTCCTGTTCTGCGGAGGACAGTGCAAACCATCTCCTGTCAGTAGACCCACTAGCTATGGGAAATGCAGTTTACCCAGACATGTTAGCTGCGCACTCCCCACTGCGGTTAAAAGGGCTTGTGTTGAGAGAGTAGAAACCATTCCTACTGTGGTAGTAGAGGAGCATTTAATTTGTCTTGGATACAATTTATTATATGCTGTAATCAATTTTGTTTGTTATCATTAAACAAACCCTCTATCTAATGTGGCTTAGAAATCATCCCAGAGTACCAAGTTCTCACTGTCATGGCACATAACTACTGGGAGCTCATATTTCTGTTTTCTGCAAAAAATTTGGTACTGAAGAATTAGAAAAATAACAGAATTTTTAAATTCAACCCCCCCCGCCACTAACAAATGCTTTCCAAATGCTTCAATATTGATGAAAACACTGCTTTTGGATTTAGTTTCCTGGAGAAATGGGTTTATTTGGTCACATTCCATGCACTGTACTTGCATTGAGAGTGTGTATGGAAAGTTTTTATTCAAAGATTCTGAGTGTGCTGGCCCCATTCAATTACTCTGACAAAGGGTTAGAATTCTCAAAGATATTCAGTATTGGTGAATGGCATCTTGGCCTGTATCAGGAACAGTGTGGCCAATCNTACAAAACACATTTTAAGGTTGTACCTAACCATTAAAAACAATAAGTATGTTTTTACTGGTTTTTATGTCAGTATTTTGAACTATTTTAATGTTGCCATTAGTGCATTAGTGCATGTTGATCCACAAACTGTTAGTCAAATAAAGTCAAAGGCCTCACACAAAACTAAAGTTAAAATATACAGCCAGGTGGTGAAACAGAATATCATAAGCAAATGATAGCAAGGAAGTCACAAAGAGAAAATAGCTGCATGTACATAATTTGAAATAAAAATTAGGTTTAGGAAAAATAGAATGCACCTCATAAGTGAAGGGGTTTTATATTTATCATTGTGGTTGTCAATCATTTTTCAGGATGTTTCCCTGTTACTTTAGAAGATTCTCAAATAATTGAATCAAAATGTGATACCAGAAATACGAAATGTGTTATTTCCAAGCTTAGATAATGATAACACTAAAAACAAAAAGCACAACTGGAATTTGAAGAGCTTTGTTTGTGAGTGAACTTCCTAGGAAGCTAATGCTCCTGTATTATTTATTCATAATGTTTTTTTAACTGGATGACGTTACATTTAGAATAAGCTTTCTCTTTTTTTTTTTTCCCAAAGGTGTTCATAATTTAATAAACTTCTTTATTCTGTTTGTTTTCCAATTCTAACCATTACTAACAATACAATAACTACTAACATAACAAGACTTTGATGGCTTGCATGGGGATAAACCTAACTGCTAAGATACAATGCAAGTTTTTCATGCTGTGGAAGCTCTTCCAGGCAACAGACAGTTTGTCAAAGTTAAAGAGCACTGTAATGTGAATCTCTCTTGTGTGATTTTTCAATTTTAAACAGTTTGGACTCAGCAGGTCCTTTCAACTCATTTTTCCGTTCTAATTCTGGAACATGCTGAATAGAAAATCTCTTAAAATTTAAATAAACTGTTAGAGGGCTGAAGAATGCTTCAGTGCAACTAAAAAATTTCAAGATGGTAATAACATTTATTATTTGTAGTACAACGTTGCCTACAGGTCCTGAAATAATTTGGACTGGTGCTTCAGGAAGACTTCTTTAAGGCCAAATTAAAAATTTTGTTCTCTCAAAAATCTTGTATAAAAAAGAAAGAAAACACATACTTTCTCTTTTTTACTTACCAGAATCTAAGGAAAGAAGAGAAGCAAGATAAATCAATTTTAAAATACTGGACATGCAGCAATGTATATGTATTTATTTCGTGTGTTTAAGGTCAAATATAAGGAGCAGCTGTAAGCTACACAAGGTAGAAGACATGACTTTTCTTAGCCTACTCTCTGCTGCCTCTGATTGCTTGGGGTTGCTGTCCCTTCAGATCAGTTGGTGTCTTCTTCACTGCTCCTGAAGTGTTTTCCACCAAAATCACCTGGTTTACCTTAAAAACTACTGCGTATGTTTATAACACTCATCTTTGTGAGAAGATGAGCAGAGGAAGTAACTATACATGCAGTTATGTTGCTCTAAGGTTGCTCCACAGAAAGAGCTGATGAGCAGATCCACACTGGCTGAGAGCAGGACTCTTTCCAGATACCTTCAGTCAAAACAACAGGTCTTGCCGGTGCCATTGACATGGGCTGTCTTTCAACGTAGGAAGGAGCTAGAGGACATATTCAGAAAATGGGAAGCCAGGATGATGGGCCAGGAGACTGAGTGTACAATATTCTTGAAGGGACTTAAAGAGCATACATGTATTGTCAAGTAAAGTAGTGAGATGAAAAGCAAATACATAATGAAGACAAAGCATGAAAAAGGAGAGAAAAATTTGAAAAGGGCTGTTAGCAATAAAACCTCTGCTGGAAGCACCAGAGGCTGAGTAGAATATGCATGAGCTGCAAATCTGATATGCACAGTGTGTCCTGGAGTTCAACTCCAGGTTTGAAATTCTTTCCACTTCCTCAGGTACAGAATGATTAGAATGCATTGTCCATTCAAGATAGACATAAGCATCACGCTGGAAGCCAAATTCTGTCTCCAGAGCAGGGAACTATCTGTATTTACTTCCTCCGGGTCTAACTTACTTTTCACTGACTTTTAAGCTTGCATCTCTTTTTTAGCCTAGTGAATCCAGTTTTGTAATACACTTCGTACTTTCATACCTTTCTATTTGTCACTCCTCCTCTGTTTAAAGGGAAAGACATAATGCCTTTGGTTTTAACTTTGTGAAATATTTTTGATTAGAAATATCTTGCCCTCTTCTCCACTCTTCTTTTCCTGTGAGTTTATCCACTGATCTTCTTCATTTGTTTTTCCATGTCTTTCAACCTCCGGATCAGGAGTTCTTGAAAGTAGGTTTGTTGAGTGATCAGTTATACAGCTTGAAAACACCTGCTGAAATATTTGACACTCAGATACCACCTCCACATTGGCTAACCATCCTATTGCAGTGCTTTTAAATGTGTGTCCTGGGTCAATTAAGATGAAGTGTGAATTGAATTTAGAAATACTTGAATAATATATAGAGAGGGAGAAATAAGAACTTTACTGGGAGAAAGGAAAAAAATTAATATAACAAATATATATATATATATATATATATGTTTGAACAACAACAGTATCAACAACAATGGAACAATGACAACTGTAGACAGCTGGGAAATAAACAAGAACGAGGGGGGTGACAATTTCAAGGGAAACCAGGGCACCTCCAGGATTCCAGGGGCAGGGGAAGAGGGTTCAAGTTGGGCAAACCAGTGGATTAAGAGCCAGTGATCCTTTCCTGAAATGTCCAAGGGGCTGCAGGNGAGGGAAGGGGAGATAAGAAGAGAAACCTATTGTCTGTTCGTAAAAAGGAGAAAAGTTTTACAATAGAACAAAAGGGCTCTCCCATGGCAATGTGTGACAATTAAGCAGATTCTCAGAGCCAGAGCACTATGAAGAACTTGCTGCTCTAAGTCTCTCAAGCTGAATGCTCCAAAGTCAGAGACGTCTGTAGTCAGGCATCATTTCTGTAAAGCTTGTCAACATAAGCGTCCTCTGCTGCCTCTCTAGATCAAATATTCTCATCTAACTAGTCCAAAGGAAGGAAAATTATTCAGGGATAATGCAAAGGGGAAAAAATAAGAAAGAGGAATAAGAAGCATATTGTTTTTCCATTAATCTTCCACCCAAAGCCAATGCACACAAGATGAATAGCAAAGATATTTGGAGAAGAGCCACTAACTCTTTCCTTTTACAGCTCTTCTAATGGAGAAATAAGGAAGGTCTTTGTCATCCCTGCCACACTGCTCTTTAACATTCTGATCCTGCTGGCACTTAGAAATTTATTCACAGCCTAGAGTATCTTGCCCAAAACTCAAACTCATATTGAACGATTTACCTGAAAACCTCTATTTAACAAATTTTTTCAAACCCAAAACAATTCTTAAGACTTTAATTAAATAGAACTGAGATTAAGTTTAAAAAAGTAATCTCATTTTCTTTGCATGAGACGTGGTGGTACTCGGAAAGTGTGACCTACTGCTGCTTTATGTGAGTGTTGCTCAGGGTATATGCAGAGCATTGGTGTGAGGATATTAAATACAACCAGTATGTTCATATTTTATGGATAAAGAATTAAATTTAAACACAAAAGTTGTAATTAAACTGGGATTTCAGCTGGGTATTATGCATTATAGCAATCTGATAATTGCAGAAGTATTTAAGGAAATTAATATACTTCTAGCTTAAGAAAAATCTCTTTCTGATGCACTGCAATATGCTGCATTAATCCCACTTTTTATTCTCCATTATTTCCAATACTTTCTTTTAGAAAAAAAAATCCCACTAATAGGGTTTCTGGAGTCAAATATAGAAAATATTTTTGTGGGACACTGAGGGATATATTATGGGCACCTACTATGGGTGAATTATTTAATCATTAAAATTAGATCCTCCCATGGTCTTATCAAGATTTAGTGTTCCCATGTATAATTGGCTTGGAAGATTGATTGACGTGTACAAGAAAGGTGCATGTCTGGTCTCTAGGCCCAGTTCATGCCCTGAGCATCTCTTTCTGATCTGACTGATACTGCAGAGCTGGTCTTCCCTAATGTGTTTTCCCATATACCGTATATCCCCACTGCATTGCGACCCCTCCATTGCTACCTAGTTAATTTGCAAGGAAAATTTCTTGCAATTTTGCTTCAGCCATTTGTGAGGTTCCCCAGCCAACACATGTGCAGTGCCTCTGCTCTGCCAAGGGGTGGCGCCAGAACTCCCTGTGGGACGGGACTGGCCCAGCCATATGGGGAGGGCCAGGAGTCACCCTGTCCTCTGTTACTCTAAGTGTAGCCAGGGAACTGACCCCTCCCGGGGTGCATATTACTGTTTCCATGGCTACAGGCCGGGAAGGGAAGTGCCCCAGGAAAGTGGGGTGGGCTGCCTGCAGCGGCCAGCGAGACATGCTCTCTCTGCTGCTGCAGCTGCAACCCGCCTACTCTGCGCAGGGCCAGGACACGGCGTGGGGCTGGGACGCGGTGGGCATGAACACTGGGGCTGGAGGGGGCCGGGGGAGGGGAACAGTGGCATGGGGTTTGGGCTGTGAGCATGTGCAGTTGCAGCAGCCCAGCCCTGGCTGCAGAGAGAAGCCCAGGGATTCTCAAGGGCGTCTCCCAAGTTAGAGGGGGCTCAGAAATGGTTCCCTTTGCTCCCCTGTGCTGAGAGAGCCTATGGGGAGGAGTGGAAAAGTGTCCACAGTGCTTTGGAGTGCCAGGGGGTGGAGCAATGGGCGTGGCCTTCATGCATATTAATGACCTGTGCATGTTTGCAAATTTGATGTTCTGCGAGAGTCCTGGCATGACCCGTTCATTGTAAATGAGGGGATATAACTGTAGTGTGTTATTCAAACCATCTATTTACCCATGTTTTGGATGAAATCCAAGTGATTTTTTTTCTTCCTTTCTTTCCTTACTAAAATTAAACACTAATGTAAGTGAATAATACCTTGAATTTAACAAAATTACTTGGTTTGGCTCAGTTAAATGTTTAATTTTATTTTAGATTTCCTTTGTTACCTTCTTTCTTTTTTTTAACTAATCTGCCTTGGGAACTTTTAGGCTTAATCATGAAGCTATTACATCTGGAATACCTGAGGAAAAAGCATTTTGCAAATCCATTTGTTTTTATTTTCTTAGTCGCAAGCATTCAGATTGCATTTGTCCAGATCTAGTCTCAAGTGCATTCTCTATTCTACCTTTTTATGACTCAAGAGTCAGGATTTGTAGTGAGCCATTTCTATTTGTCATATCAAAAAACAAAGACACATAAAATAAGAGTGATTGCAGAAATAAGCTGAAAAGAAACCCTCCAGTTGAGCCTTGATGATTTCAATGGCATCCAGGGTGTCCAAGTTAGTGGACGCATTTTTCAAGAGCCACACACCATGATGTTCTGACAGTCACATGTCTAGGTCTATGTGTACCAGACACAGGATGTGCACAACACCATGGGACCTCCCATTCTTGGGAGACAAATTGTGCTGTCAATGCAGAGTCCCATGCATATTCCCTGAATACATCTTGTAAATCCCTGAGAAAGCCACATACCCACTCCCAAATCTCCATTTTCCAAATAGCCTCTGTCCTTTTCTGGTCACAAGCGCACTCCAAGCCAAGAGAATTGTCTGCCAGCTCTTTACCCAGATCTGCAGGTGCCAAACTCCAACTTCCTCTGTAAGAGGAAGAGGGGTAATGCAGTGAGCATCCCAAGCTCATGTCTAGGTAATTGACCAGAAGTATTCCTTCCATTTAGTAGGGAGAAACCACATTGCAACCTACTGCATAACTGGGAAGAAAGTCTACAAGAGAAGGCGGTGTCCTACAGGAGACGGGGACTGGAGCTAGGGTCCAGGTGCTGTCCCTCCCTGCAGGAACACAGCTCTTTTCAGACATCTCTCATGTGTCATTTGCAGACTTTATTTAGCTTCTCTACAATGTAAAATGCAGACACAATCATATTCAACTTAATAAATCTAACATGTTCTTGATATAAAGCCAGCTCCAGAAGTTTCAACTCCGGAACTCCAGAGGGCTGCGGGCCCTTTTCTGCTTCTCCCCTCTGACTCTCTGAGCACAGGGGAGCAAAGGGAACCTTTTCTGGTCCCCCTCTGACTTGGGAGACCCCCCCGCCCCCGAGAATCCTTTGGCCTCTCCAGGCTGCCGCGACCGCGCGCTCACAGCCCAAACCCCACACCGCTTCCCCCTCCCCCCGACCCCGGTGCTCATGCCTGGGCACCCCAGCCCCGTGGCGTGACCCCGCGCTGGCAGCCTGCACCGGCAGCTGCGGCAAAGTGTACTGGCCCCGTGGCTGGCGCAGCGTGGCATGGTGCCAACATCCACAGTGAGGTGTACTGGCCCCATGGCCAGCGCAGCATGGCACCGGCACCCCCTGCAAGGCATACTGGCCCCGTGGCCAGTGCGGCGTGGCGCTGGCACCCCCCGTGAGGCGTACTGGCCCCATGGCCACAATTCAACTTAATAAATCTAACATGTTCTTGATATAAAGCCAGCTCCAGAAGTTTCAACTCCGGAACTCCAGAGGGCTGCGGGCCCTTTTCTGCTTCTCCCCTCTGACTCTCTGAGCACAGGGGAGCAAAGGGAACCTTTTCTGGTCCCCCTCTGACTTGGGAGACCCCCCCGCCCCCGAGAATCCTTTGGCCTCTCCAGGCTGCCGCGACCGCGCGCTCACAGCCCAAACCCCACACCGCTTCCCCCTCCCCCCGACCCCGGTGCTCATGCCTGGGC
>WEKX01002755.1:0-15870 GCA_013390025.1 Pitta sordida
TAAATATTTGGGTTTTCATTGTACATGAAATAAGGTCCATATAACCATATAACAAGAAGAAGCTTCACTGTTTCCGTGATGAAGATGCTATTGTTTTGAAACTGTTTGTTGTTTCTACCCTTAAAAGTATGGAATTTCTATCTAGAGAATGCATTTGTAAAATGAAAAAAATATCAGCAATATGTATGTTGCATAATCTGCATACTTACATGAATTTTAACTTAAAGTATGCCATTTGCTTTATATTACTTAAACAAACAGCTCATATATTTCAATTTGCAGTTTTATTTAATTTGTAAGTACTAAGGAACAAGCATAGGGGTGTTTAGAAATCTGGATTTTTTTCAATACATTTTTGTATACAAAATCCATTCCTCAGCTTTCACCACTATCCAACATCATGTTTTATGAAAGAAAATGCAAGGGAAAGGGAGTGCTGTCATTCATGCCCTGTCATTCACAGAAGAGAGAAAACAGGGCATAATTAGCTGTCTTTGCAGAGTGTTCAGCAGCAAGGAAGGTATTTGGTGGCTACTGTGTATCTAGAACTGACAGTATTTGCCCCAGTTAAAGCACTCTAATATAGTAGTATGCAAAACAAAAAACCCAGTTTATTAATGTGTTTTTCACTGTATTTTCAGTCATTTTAATAGCTATTATTTCTTTTTCTTAAAGTATATCAAAGGCAAACATTAAAACCAAGCACTATAAAGTACAGGGTGTCACGCAAAAGACGATCTGTCATTTCTACCATCTTTGCATTTTGTGTTTTGCTAATATGTCTCATCAGTAAAACCTGCTCTGTGATTTCTGTTAATGTATGAATGTGGCTATTGTTTCAGGTATTTGTCTATACTACTATATTTGAATTTGTTCAGTTTGCTGAGAAGATCACAGTTATTTTAATACATTTGTATAGATGTGTAGTTGTTCAGCTGATTCATGAGCCTATTGTAAAAGCCCTGTTATTCTAAAATAGTGATTTTAAAAGACTGGCCTTGAACTTGGTGCCAGCCAGCATTTTGTTGTTAGTGTTACCTCAGTTGAAATATGCTGTTATTTTGTGTATGGAGCTCTTGCTTGTGCACTGCTATTGTAAATGATGGACATATGAAACTACATACTACAGTGAAAGTGTGGACTTAAAGAAACTCATTGAGAGACAACATAGATCCGTAGTTGTCTTTCCTCTGTATTAATTAGAACTCAAATTCTCAGTGTCCTGTGAGAATGGTACCTTAATTCTGCATGTGGCAAATTTTGGGGCTAAATTGTGACATTCGTGTATTGTTGTGGGATTATATTACCTGTCTACTTACACCACTGATAATTACAGAATCATAGAATATTCTGAGCTGGAAGGAACCCACAAGGATCATCAAATCCAACTCCTAAGTGAATGCTCATACAGGGATTGAGCCTACAACCCTGGCGCTATTCTCAGGGTCATGTTATAATTTTTTTTATTTTTTTTTTAATATATTGACATAACTCCCGATCCCATCGTCCCATTATCTAGACCATGTCACTGAGTTCCTCATCCAGTCTTTTTTTAAACACCTCCAAGGATGATGACTCCATTGCCTCCCTGGGCAGACCATTCCACTGAGGAATCACTTTCTCTGTGTAAAAGCTCTTCCTAGCATCCAGCCTGAACCTCCCCTGATGTAGCTAAAGACCATGTCCTCTTGTTCTGGTGCTGGCAGCCTGAGAGAAGAGATTCACACACACTTGACTACAACCTCCCTTCAGGTAGTTGTAAACAGCAATGAGATCACCTCTGAGCCTCCTCTAATGCCAGACTGATTAATTTAGGAGTTGGACTCGATGATCCTTGTGGGACCCTTCCAACTCAGAATATTCTGTGATTCTGTAATGTGGTTTTATGGCTCTGGTTTTGAATAAGCTTCAAAAGATCTTGGTGTTTTACTTCAGTGCTTCTTGAAGCTAATTGCATCTGACATACCTTAGGCACAGTGGGTTTGTCTGCCTCAGCACACTAGAATGTTCTTGGCTACATGATTTAAATGTAAAATGTTTCAGGTGTAAAAACTAGAAACCACTCCACTCTATATAGAGAGTCGAGAATCAGAGTGGAAAGTCTTCGGTTGCTTTGAGATGTTTCAGAAATTTTCAGTGGGAGTCTGCAGCATTCTTTGAGTAGAATGGTAAATTTTATGGTAAAGAAAGATGAGCAGGAAAGAAAAGGTACAGAAAGAGGGAGAAAAACTTCCCAGAGGAGACTTTACATTCATCTTGATAAGGTGGATTTGGACATAATTGAAGTGCTCTTGTTACTGGTGGCTGCCTTCAATGAAAAGTTATGCTCTTATAGCTTCCTACAAGGGCATGAGAGTCATTGTGGGGCTGTTTGTTTTGACATTAGACAGTACCAAGAAGAGACAGGAATGTGGAGAAGAGGAGAATAATTATAGTGAACTTGTTTATTATGAAGCAATTTTTTGAAGACTGATGATCCATTTATTTAACAGAATGAATAACTGGATAACTTTAAAGCTATATGCTAATTTGTGGGGTTTTTTTGATCCACCTCTATGTGGTTTGTTGGGGTTTTCTATAAGTTTTCAATATGCATTTAATACTTAGAAAAGCAAAATACGCAAATACGCAAATATGCTGAGAAAAGCCAGCAGCAGATATGGATGCAGAAAATTTCAAGGGAATTAAAAAGTTTCTTTTAATAAGAAATTTTAGAATTTTATTTGACATAATTTTTTTACTGCGAAACCTTCAACTATATTCTATTTTCTTTAGAGTCTATTTCCAAATATCTTTATATCTTTATTTGTTTATGTGACTATTATGAATGACCTGATATACAAAGATATTATTGGTGTATCAGTGTTATCTGAAATTAGTAATGGTTCTTCACAGTGAATAACTGAATAAGACAAGTGAAAATAAAACAAAAATTGAATATCTATCTAAAAATGTCTCGTCTTGATCCATCAAATAATGTTTCCTTAAAACAAAAAAAGGTTTTTAAACAAAATTTCATTCAATAATTGCAGAAATTATTGACTCTAACTTTTATGAGTTAGAAAACCCAAATTTTGTTTAATTCCTCATTTAAAAAAATGCAGAACTGAGAAATTTATGAGAGGATGGAAAAGAAAGAGAAGATAATAAACACATATACTTCTTTCACATCATGTCTTGTAGAACTTTTACAAATATTTACAACAAATCTTTTTTTTACAAAAAATCAATTTTACAAAAAAATTTTACAAAAAATCTTTTACCTCTTCATGAACTTTGTGTAGTGAAAAAGGGAGATACAGTAATACTTTGAATATCGCAGGAGTTAAGTTCCAAGACCACCGTGTGGAAAACGAAAACTGTGAAGTAGGATTTATATACACTGTATGCATGGAAGATGAGCGTTCGCTGAGCCAATCAGCGCCCATGACATTGATCAGTCAATAGCGTGCTGAATACGATCCCTTTACCACTTGGTAGTGGGAAGCTCTGGCTGGTAATGTGTTTTATGGTACATATTTTATTTCGATTTAATATCCCTTGAAATAGCGAAAAACCTGCAGAACATATCCTAGTTGAAAAGCCACGAAGTCATGAGTACGTGAAATGTGAAGCACGAAGTTGTGAGTTATTACTGTAATCCTCAAACCAAATCTACTACATAAAAATTGACAATAATGAGCTGTTGATTAATTTTTTCCCCGTTCTTCTAAAAAAAAGGCAAGCAGATGTGTGATCAACCTTAGTGTCTTATAGTACTGAATTTTAATCTGAAAATACTACAGTTTAAATAATTACTGCAGATGATCTTCCATGATTATCTCAGCTGTTGGATTTTTTTTTTGTTTATGACTAAGTACTGAAAAATTGAAAGAGTGGGAATATCACTTTCTACAATTTACTGTCCCTAGTGTCACCAGTGAAAACAATGTCTAATTGTGTACTGAGTCCAGAAAAGAGCACATATATTGTGAGCAATCTTTTATCCCTAGTATGGAACGGTGCTAAAATTTGAATTTCAGGGGATCATATTTTGCATGAAATCTCTCAAATAGCTAGTAATAAAGGATCAAGTCTTATAAATACAAGGTTATTCTTATAAAGATACAGAAAGAAACCAATATTTTTTAAATATTGGTTACCTGCAACTCTCTCAAAACCTGAACTCTGCTGAATTGAGATGTAGGACTTTGGCTACTGTTGAAAACAAATACTAGGGTAGAATATCTTTATATAGGCTATTAAATAATGATCAATGATTAAAGCAACAAATGTTTTGGATTTTTTTCTTAGTCTTTAATATAGGGAAATGTGAATGTTGTTGAAATTGAAATCAACAGTTACTCAAACTTTGGTTTTGTATTTTCCTTGCTATAGAGGGCTTGCTGTTACCAAAATACTCTTACATCTTAATCTAATAAATCCATGAGAGTTTTTTAATTTCTCAGTTTATTTATTTGCTTTTAACTTACACCATCCACCTTCACAGGAAACCAGTGCTACCACTGTAATACATTTTGTTTATCATGGGTGCTCTAACAAAAAAATGTTGCTGCAAAGCGTCATGCTCTGTCAAAATCATTTGGGTCGATTCTTGCATTTTTACTCACTCTGCATAGTATCTTAGTCTTTAAAAAGTCATACTAATTTCATTGTGGAAGGATTCTGAAAAATAACAGTCTGCTGCTCAGATTTTAATTTATGAAAAGTCGCTGAGAAATTTGCAATGAATCATTAACACTAGGAATAGAATTATCATTCATTTAGATTTTAATCCAAAATAAGCTTTCCAGGGGACACCTAAGACTTTAAGCAGCCTTGGCATGTATTTTAAAATATAATGTAGAGACAGCAATAAATTAAACTTCCAAAAAAAGCTGCACTCTTCTGTCCTCCCACTCTCTAACACCCCATTTAATTCCTAGTCATAAGACCTGTGCACCTCCATCACACCTTCCCACAAGATATCCCACCCGTTACTGCATCAGTCGGCTCACACAGATGGACTTTGTAGCATACTCAGAATGCCAACAGTTTATGGCTATTTTAGACCTTGGCGAGGAAGAGCATTCCAGAGGAAAAGTCTCTGCAGAAGAATGCTTTGCCAGCAGCTCTGCAGTCTTTTATAGAGAGGGGAATCAAGTTTGAGGGCATCTGCAGGTGTCAACAATGTCAATGTAAATTGTATAGACAAGTGCTGACCACAATTCAGATCAGCATTTTTTAAAAAAAGTCTGTCTACTCTATCATTGAGTCAAGATGCCAGTTTGTTAGTACTATATTGGGAAAAAATGGTCTCATTTTTTATAATGACCTTTCTGTACCTATGCTTTTACTACTGCTAACTGCTTTGATTACATTTAGTGGATCATTCAGTTTTTCCTAGTATTACTTAACAATATTTTCACATCTGATGATGCTAAGCAAAAATTAATAGTTGTTTAAAATAATGAAGTATTCCAGCCGTTTTAATTTTCCTCTAGATTGCAATTGGGTCCACTGAGTTTCCGATTGTTTTTCTCCCTCATACCACAATTTGTATTCATCATAAAATTCTCCTAAATCATACTCTGAAATGTACTGATATTAGTTGATTTGTAATTAATGTCAAAATTATATGTTAGAATGAGGCTATGATCCTTCAGATACATATCTATATATATATAAGCTTTGCTATTAAATCTTTAGAACCGAATGTAGTGCTTATTATGCAAGGAATTTTTTTCATGTTCACAAGTCTTTGTAGGATTTTATGTTAGTCTCATGCATGTTAAGATCAGTCATTCTGATTGTATAGCTCTGTGAAAGATATCAAAGACGAATATATGTGTACTGTGTTGGTCTGTATGCATTTTATGTGTGATCATAAGACAAAGACACTTAAGGTTCTAATGGGTGATTGAGCTGGATTTTTCTCAAATGGGGTCAGTAACAAGAAAAGGGACAAGTCTCACAAGCTGCAAGAAGAGGAATTATACTTAGCCATTGAGAAGAAAAAAAATCATCAAAAAGTTGACCAGAGAGTACAACTGGTTGCCCAGAGAAGTTGTGGACTCTCTATTCTTGTAAGCTTAACTGGGCAAGGCCTTGAACATCCTGCTTTTAAGTTGTCCCTCTTGTGGGAAGGAGGATGAACCAAGGAGCTTTGCTATCCAAATCATGCTGTGATTTACTGTGCAATACATTTCATATTCCACCTAAGGCAGTGAGTGGAAGTTAGCATTCACTACAAGACAGACACAAGCTTGAATTGGACTCAGTGATCCTTGTGGGTCCCTTCTAATTCACAATATTCTGTGATTCTGTATGTGTGATTCCTGGAAAGGTAAAGTTAATGGATAATATTTTCATTTTTTATAAAGTGGTATTCAAAGTCATTGTAGCTTAACCAATTTAGTGTAGGTGAGGCTCTGCTCTTGCATCCCTTACAATGTAATTTGTGGATCATATTCAGTTTGAACTCTTTTTCACAGAATATCACAGAATATTCCGAGTTGGAAGGGACCCACAAGAATCATCGAGTCCAACTCTTAAACAGCACCACTGCCTCCCTGGTGGGAATCGCAACCTGGTCTCCAGCATGAGAGATGGGGACACTCACCACTGTACTAAAGTGGATTTTTTTTTTCCGTTGGAAGTGTTTAATCTGTGGTTTTAGGAAATACTGTGTTCCTATAATATTGTAATGTTGTATTGCTCTACATCTGCCTTTCAGCTACAGAAGGTGGAATTTGCCCATGAACAGGTATGCTAACTTCTAGTGGTTTGTCCCTAAGAAGCCTGGAATTTTGGAAGGAACTAGGTAGTCAGATTTCATTGACATTCTGCTTTGACATTTTCAGCCTAAATTCTCTCCTGACTTATAACATATTGATTTAATTGGAAGAGTTGGACCCACAGTTTCTCAGCATCAGATGATTAAATTAATTGTCCACCTTGCCTTTTTTTTCTTTTCGCCTCTGCCTTGATCTCTGAAAGAGTTTTGTTTATTGCCCTTTCAGTATCATACTTAGATTAATGATGAATCACATTCTGAATTTCATGTTGTTTAACAGAGGAATCATTTGTCTTTTGCTTCTCTATTCCTCTGTTAGCAGGAATCTGTTCATGTAGGAAGCAAGAACTGTATGAGAAAAATGTTTCTGCATTAGGTGGTTTTGCAGGTTTTTGTGTTTGTGATTGTCAGTGACATGTAATGAGATATGTATGCAATCAGCATTTTCTGGGCAAAAGAATACCTGAAGAGGTAAAATATTACTATTCTGTGTTAAAGCTGAGAACTTATTGCAAACTTTGGATATAATCTAAATACCAAAACAATCAACAGTTAAATTAGTTTAATTCATTAATTCAGATTTTATTACATGATATCAGAGATCCATGGACAATTTTGGATGCTCCTTTTTTGCAGGTCATTGCCACACTCTTATCAGACGTTTATGCACACAAGTGGATATATTGTACTAATTAGCTCAGGGAGTTTTGCAAATGTATAGCTTGCCACTGAACATGGAAAAGTGCTCATGGAATTCAATTCATAGAGTATAAGAAGTTGATCATTAAATTATCAAAGGTTAGGATTCACCCAACATAAAGGCATAAGTACAATTCTCATCATTTTTATAGCAATAGTTCCAGTCTGTCTACATAAAAATTCTTATCATAAGAAATTCAGCATAAGAAATATCTCGGTTCTCAAAACCTAATTAAAAATTAATAATAAACTGTGCAGAAACTGATGATAACAGAAAAAATGCTGGTACCATTTCATTCCAGTCCCTGATTCGGAATGACAAGAATCTCTGGAGTGATGATATCTTTTAGCTTCCTTCCTGACACAGAAGAATATCCTTGAGGATGTCTGTAGAGGGTCCAAAAATTAAAAGGAAACCAGATCTTTCAGACAGAGTTTTTTTGCTTACTAAAAAGGTAGGGGGATTTGTTATGACAATTCCTAGTTGTAAGAGGCAATTCAGTTCACATACATAAGAAATGGGGCTGGAAAAAATTGTATTGTGTTATCAAATTCAGTTCCCTATTTGGAAGCCCAACACACAATCCCATTTATCAAAGTCACCTAATGCTGTTTCAAAACTATTGTTTTCCCTGAGTGTTCTCAGTTGAAATAAGCTCTAAGTCTCAAGATTTAGAAACCTTTCTGATTTCTAGATTTTCTTCATGGTTTGGGATTTCTTTTGCAAATAGTATTTTAATTTTGGTTTTTTGTCTTTTTTTTTAAAATATATTACCATTTGCTATTTCCCCCGATATTTGCAGAACAGTCACTAGAAGTTTATGTATTATCAGCTTATATATGAAGCAAGTTTTTTGACTCTGAGACATTTAACATAAAAACATTTTTTTAATGATCCAGCAATGTAATTTTGTGCCTGATTTTAAGGTAGTGTGACTTTTGCCTGCTCTAGAAATGGAACATAATTATTTGATTTCATAAAGTTTAAGGAAACATGACTATATGAATTCATGGGATAATCATGGTTAATCCAAGGGTTTTGTTTTGGTTTACTTGATTCAGAGTTTTACACATAATCTCTGTCATTTCTCTTTAAGAAAAATATCAGTCTGTTCAGTACCTGCAGAAACACTAAAAGAATGTTTTTTATTCAATTACCATTAACAAAGACTATAGGATTCTACCATGGGAGTGCTAAGGGGAAATATTAAAAATCCATATGGTATAGGCTGTGAGCATGGAAGTACAAAGCTAATCTTTTGTCAGTTTGCACATTGTTCTCCATTGTAGAGAAGTGTGTGAATACATAAAAATTACAAAACAATTTTCTTTTTAGTACTGAGAATAGGACATCCCTGCCTTCAAAAATACAGTCGGCCCTCTTGCACTTCACGCCCCCTATATTGTGGTTTCAGATCTTAGTCGCATGATTTTTTAGCGATGTAGGAGACCTGTTTTGCGACTGTGCGTGTGCGACTTGCAGCTGCGGCCGCGGCCCAGGCGACGGAACGGGTGGCAGTGGGGGCTCGGGCAGCAGTGGGGGCAGCACGGATGGTGACCACGGCGCAAGTGACAGCGGCGGGGACAGCGGCCGCAGAGGTTGTGGGGGCAGCGGCAGCAGCGGCGCAGCCGCCATTCAACGCGACAGTCGGGCTACACAAGTCCCAAATAAGACCACGGGTGTGCAATATAGGAGACCTAACTGTAATTATCAGTTTCCTGGTTTAAAGGCATCAGATATTACAGGTTCTTTCAATTATGGTCACTTTAAGGGCAACCTATTCGTTTAAAAATCAGGTTCCTTGTTTTAGTTCCTGCTTTTTAGTAGTCAATGTGTATCTTCTTGAGTTTACTGTAGACTTTATAAAGATATGCATCAGAACAAATGTCTCTTTTTTCATAGCTCTGACAAAGAGAAATGTAGTTCTATAATTAAGAGTAAGAAAATTCAGGAAATAGTAAAGCATACCTACAAGATTACTACAGGAGAAACTGTCAACTAATATCTTGTGTTAGTTGATTTGTTGTAACTTTACCTTAAGAGTAACTAAAATTTTGGTTTACTTACAAATATGTTACTTGTGATTTGTGCCAAGATAGTCCTGACCTGAATACTATTACACTGTGAATGATTAAGGAAATAATACTAACAATAATATTATATTTATATTCTTTATAGCGCAAATTTATTGGACAACTGTTGTAAAAAGTAATGAACTAAAAAAATGTGAACATCAAGAAAACCTCCAACATTTCCGTGTCTTACAGTAAAAAAATAAGTATATGGATTTACTTTTGTGTTCCTCTTGAGGAAGGAAGTGATGTATTTTTCCTTATCCTTATTCCTGGAGCATTTTCTCAGGCGTTTTTGGAGGCAATACCAGACCTTTCCCACTCAGATATCACAAAGGTTTAGGAAATGGTTAATGCTGGTGAACAACTGTACGCATGAGGGAAGAAAGTAATCTCTGTGATACAAGAAAAAAAACCAGCAAAAATTAAAAACAAAAGAGAAAACTACTAAAATATTTGATTTCTCCATAATGCACAATTTAGACATTAGCCTGAAGAAATAGTTTGCAATCTACACAAGGCTTGATTTTTCAGTTACTTACATCAATTTCCTATTCACTATCTCCACTGAGAATAAAACCAGCACAATTAATCAACAAAATAATATAAAGAGATGTATAAATCTAGCATTAAATGGCTATACTAATCAAGAAGCATTGACAAGTTTTATCAACTCCTGCATTTGATGTGGTTTCCCATGGTAAGCTTCAGAGAAAACTCTTGGAGCGTGGATTGGACAGGGGCATTCTGTGTTGGATTAGGAACTGGCTGGATGGACGAGCTCAGAGAGTGTTGGTTACCGATGCCACATCCAGCTGGCGGCCAGGTACTAGTGGAGTTCCACAGGGATCAGTGTTAGTTCAACATCTTTATTGACAATATGGACAAGGGAATTGAGTCCGTCATCATCAAATTTGTGGATGATACCAAGCTGGGGGCAAATGTGGAAATGCCGGTGGGTAGGAGGGACCTTGATAGACTAGAGAAATGGGCAGACTCCAATAACGTAGACGTCCCTAGAGGTGTTTAAGAAAAGGTTGGATGAAGTTCTTGGTGACATGAACTAGATATTAGGGTAGGATGAGGTGTTGGTAGTAGGATGGCAACAGGTCAGGTTAGGTAACAGGTTTGACTAGATTAGATTAGGTAACGGGTGATAGGTGATAGGTNAGGTGGTGGAGTTGCCATCCCAAGAGGTATTTAATAAAAGATGGATGAGGAACTCAGTGACATGGCCTAGATAATGGGAGGCTCAGATGGGCAGAGCGTGGTTCCCATGTCTCCAGGGTTGTGGGTTCAACTCCTATGTGGACGTTCGCTTGGGAGTTCAACTAGATGATCCTTGTGGGTCCCTTCCAACTCGGAATATCCTGTGTGATCCTGTGTGATTATTATGTTCGTTAACTGTTACATCATCCAGGGGAGTAATTCAATTGTTATCAATAGTGTTTATGGATCAACTGAAAATAATAGTTTTTCAAATATACTCTTGTAGCTGTTAGGATAACTACTCATCTAATTTTTTATATTAATGGCTCCTCTAATACTGTTACATATTTATGTTGTCCACTTCAGAACTTACATTTCCAGCCTTTAATTAATATGACCAAGAGATTGGTTGAACCTTGAGAGAAAATTGAATAATAATAATAAAAATAAAAAAGCTGTATTTCTAGTATTCAGAACAGACCTGTATTCAATGATCTAAATTTTTAATGTTTATTTTAGTAGTTCAATTTAAAATTCTATAATTTATATATTCTATGCAGTCTGATTTTGTGAGTATTAATTAAAAGTATTGTTCTTTCAGGTTCATAGGCTTCCTACTGACATATTGGAATATATATTACTGATTTTATCATTTTGCTTATCTTTTACTATTTAATTTGTTTCAATAGGAAGTTTCTAAATGTCAGACTCAGTATGATTCTTCTCTTAATTCATCTATGTAGTAATAGTATTTAGTATTTTTTATATATGTGCATGCGCATATTAAAAACTGTATAAGAACTTCAGTGGAGGTTTTACAGATAATTTTATAAACATGTATTCTCTAATGTTTTTCCCAAAGAAAATTTGGAAATGTGGACTTAATAAAGTTCTTCAAGTGTTTAGACCCCTCTTGCTAAATGGTCATGCAGACAAAGTTTTGGGTTTTTTTATGTCTGCGATTTTACTATAGAAAGAAATAAAAATATACATGAAATTATTGAAAATAAAAATAAATATTTTTAATGTGCTTTGAATATAAAATATCTTCTTCTATTTCACTACTTCTTTGAAAAGCTGAAATAAGAATTTTAGTTTTCTTTTCAGGGCTATGTTAAAGCATAACCAAGAGACATGCAAGGCACTAGAGATATGGTCTGTCAGCACTTCCATTTATAACCCTTCTTTGTCTCTCCACACTGTTTTAAAAGCTTCTTGGAATTGATTTCTAGATGCCTTGGCAGCACCAAGCTTATCATATGTTACGTACAACATATGGAAATAAAATTAAAACTTAATGAGGTAGGTGATAAGCGAATGAATCCATTGAACTTCACAGAACTGTCTGTCCTTACAAGTTATTAATAGTATCTTCTCCTTAAAGCAGCTGTACATTAAGGCCATCAACAAAAATTCTATCTGAAGTTAAAACTGATTCAGATATTTTAGCTTTTTTTCCAGAGATACAGATGTATGTTTACATTTACCATAGATACCACAGTGCTTTCTCATAAATATAAGGTTAAATTTTATGTAAGGAATAATTTACTTTTGAACAACATAGTGTAGTCCCTGGTAAATAGATACGTTTATGGATTATACCTTACTGTATTATGGTAAGGTCTCACATGACTAACTTTTCAAATTTGTCTAGGAAGACAGGCAGGTTTTATGCATTTTTCTACTTAGCTCAGAAGCACAACTAAAGGCATGTTCTTGGATATGCCTGTTTCTTCAGACTCCTATGGAGTTTGGGGTACCAATAATGTATCCAGTATGGTACTTCAAATTAAGGCATTCAATGATTTGTATTAATTTTGGACACTGTCAGAAAGTAGGTAAAAGCTAACGAGTAAGCAGACTGGATGAGTATTTGACATACAATGATTTTGAAATCTATCCAAAGTTCCAGGTTTGTTGCAGAAGAGCTAAAATGTGACCATTCTGATATCCCTATGAAATACAAAGGCAGAACTAATTTGATGTAAAAAACCCTATGTGGTGATTTTAGCTGGTTTTGTTATGGGTTGTAAATGTACTCGTCATTTGTGCCTGATCCAAAAGAATGTTTTTTTCCAAATTTTGGTTTTCAAGGCACTGACAGTGAGTCATTTCCATACCAAAGTACTTCAATGCAGTAAGTCAGAACTGAACACAAAACAGTAAATTTATTGTTTAGAGAACTAATTAGAAAAAAACCCTCCTTCAAGTCAGATATTCATTTAACATTTCTTCTAACTCAGTAATTAAAACTGCTTTTTTTTTTCTTTTTCAACAATGATGATTAGTATATTGTCTCTATAGAGAATAAGTAGATTGTCTTTTTCCTTGGGCTTGTCTAAAATTTGGGGTTTTTTCAGATGACACTGCCAATAACTCACACTTCATCCTGCTTATTAGTTCATTGCATTTTTCAGCAAAGCTGAGCGCAGGCTTTTTCAAGAGTGCTTGAGAAGGTAAATGTTTAGATGGAAATAATTTGCATAAAACATGTGAGAAAGTAGTTACTCCATCTGCAAGGAGAGATTCCAAAGGATTACTCAGCCTCAGAACTGTGTTAGAGGAGAATATGTTTTCCTGTGTCACTGTTCTGCCTAATCAGCTCAAATTCATACACATCTCTGAGTACACTTGAAATGCAGTAAACTTTCAGTAAGTACTCCAGATGTAGAATACACCAAAATAGTATCCTACCAAAAGAACAGAAGATGATCAGCCAGATAAAAATGAGAACCTCAATAAAAGTCCAAAGGACAGAGAAATTTTACTGAAAAAATAAATTAGATATATTCTATCTAAAATAATAATGTGAATATTTTTATCATATTATTAGGAAAATTCTGGATTGTTTTAGCTGGAACCATTTCTAAGTTTGCTTCAAAAACTTCGTTTTTTAACATTAATTTAAGAATAATGATATATCCTGATTTTCAACATAGAAAAGGAAAGTTAAATACTTGATTTCAAAATGACTTTTCATTCNTTCAGTTTATTGTCCCAGAAAAAATCCTACTCTAGGAAAGGTAACTACAAATTAAAATAGTCCATGATATTTGAACTTAATTAATATTTCATGATTAAAAAT
Organism: Pitta sordida; assembly: GCA_013390025.1. Taxonomy (NCBI): domain Eukaryota; kingdom Metazoa; phylum Chordata; class Aves; order Passeriformes; family Pittidae; genus Pitta; species Pitta sordida. The sequence goes on from WEKX01002755.1 coordinate 13,842, forward strand.
GTAATAAATTTAAGTAACAATTCCATAAAAATTTTCACACCACGTTTCCAAATAGAATTATTTTAAGTAGCATACTTTTTTTAAAGTCTGCTAACATTCTCAAACCCCCTTTGTATATAAAATGCAATTTACACTTCTCTGTGGTTTATAACAAAACTTGTAATGTGACCATCAATTTTTTCCTCTCAATAAATGCTGATTAGATAGAATATTTGAATTGCCTTTTGTGCTTATGCAGCAGTGTTGTAGGATAATGTAAGCTTTTGACTGAGTCAAGCTATCATAACATAAATACATTGCAAATCACAATATATTTTAATCGATAGTGCTTCCTAAAGGCTTTTGAATTGTCTTGATCCTTCAAATTGCTTTGTTTCACTATGTAAACCATTGTTTGCACTGGTTCTTTTTACAATTTCTTTTATTCCCATTTCCCATTGTGTGAGTGCAAAGAGGAATTTGACTAAATTTCTCTCACCTTAAGCTATAGGATACTTCTGGGTTCACAGCTAACACCTGACAAAATGAGAACTTTAATTCTGGAATAGCTTTAATTATCTGTGGAATAAACCCTTCCAGGAAGTTGGTTCAATTGTGACTTGCAGTTAATGCACCTTTATGAAGAAACTGAATGGGACTATATAGTAATACCCTTTTGATTGCTTTTAATCCTCTAAATAAGACAAGGTTTAACTGCACAGTACTTGGGTTACATTGGTAAACTTGCCTATGTGTCAAAATTAGCTGCAAATATAAGAATTCTTTAGAGCCCAATCTTACTCCTTTTCTTCTTAGGGAAATGGAAAATTACTTGGTTATTTGCTCTCAATATGTCAGTGACAAGAAAATTCTAAATGTTTCATTTATAAGTGTTAAGGTATTATGAGATTAAATCCACACTGACTCATAATCTCTTAGACAGCCATTGTCATTACTAAAATATGTCAACATTATTCCACATTAGTACAGTGGTAAGTGTACCCACCTGGCGTGTGGGAGACCCGGGTTCGTTTCCCGCCAGGGAGACAGTGTTAAGAGTTGGACTCGATGATCCTTGTGGGTCCCTTCCAACTCAGAATATTCCGTGATTCTGTGATTCTATTAATGTTAGAGATATGAATCAGGTTATCAGTATCTGAAAGCAATGATATGTAATTTTACCTTGGTGTAAACATAATATTTAATATATATATTTGGAGTAGTTTTAAAATATATTTATTCTACCCCTTTAATTCCTCTCTGGCAAAACTGATTCTGTTACTTTGTCAAGTATGTATCAGATTGTTGAAATTTATGGTGTTTCATGAACCATTTTGATATGGGTAGATTCCCAAGACATATAATACTGATGATCTTCTGAAATATCACTTAACTCCCTCATCATAATCCCTTTTTTAGTTTGTTGTTTCCTTTTTTTCTCATTGCCATTTTGGACTGCTTTTACTGACTCTGTTAGGAGCTATTAGAAGTTAAGGCTGTCTTATAGTGCAGAGGGACAATATGAAATAGAATGAGATCAGCAAGTCTATACAGTGAATTGGGAGCACAGAATACAGTTGAACAACTTGATTTCAGAATGATTGACATCAAACATCCATTTTAGTAAAGATTTCTCTTTGGATCTAGTCAGCATGGATTTCGGAAAGGCAGGTCCTGCCTGACCAACCTGATCTCCTTTCATGATCCAGTGACTCGACTGGTTGATGACAAAAAGGCTGTGGATGTTGTGTACTTGGACCTTAGCAAAGCCTGTGACACGGTTCCCCACAATAAGCTTCAGGAGAAACTCGTAAAGCACAGACTGCATGGAAACATCTTATGCTGGGTTACGAACTGGTTGGAGGGGGCAAGCTCAGAGGGTGCCAGTGAATGGTGCAACATCCGGCTGGCAGCCAGTCACCAGTGGAGTCCCACAGGGGTCAGTGTTAGGCCCAGTACTGTTCAACATCTTTATTGATGATATGGATGAGGGAGTTGAATCCATCATCAGCAAGTCTGCAGATGATACCAAGCTGGGGGCAAATGTTGA
>WEKX01002755.1:15978-41331 GCA_013390025.1 Pitta sordida
AACTAGGTTTGTGTTTACCACCGGGATGTGCATTCGGTCACTGTACGGGAGTTAGATGGTGAGTTGGACTAGATGATCCTTGTGGGTCCCTTCCAACTCATAATATTCTGTGAATTCTATGAATTCTGTGAATTCTGTGAAAAAAAAGAATGTTTCTTAAGTCCAACGTATGTCTATAAATCAGGTAAATTGATGACAAGTATACATGACAAGGCTTCTATAATTTTGATTTCCATTAAAGTAAGTAGAAAAACTATTCTAACTGACTGGTTAAAGGCAGCATTGTGGCAACAAAGTTAAATTATTAAAAAAAAAAACCCTGCTTTAGAAAAGCAAATATTATTTAGCTCTGATATCAGGCTGTGATCTCATTTTGATACTATTTACATTCCACAATTACAGTGGAAAATCTGTGTGTTTGTAATTTAGGAATGTATCTGCAATATATGCCTTTTTAAAGCATTAAATCTTACATTTTTTTCTCCAATATTTGCTTTAATTACAATGAGTTTTTCAGAAAAATAAATAGGTCATTTGCCATTCAAACTTACAAATGTGAATGTTAACATATAGGGAATATTGCTCAAGTACCTTTAGAAATTGTTAAGATCTGTCCATGATAATCTAGTATGAGAGGGAAAGTGAACTACATGAAAAAGCCAAATGGGATGTTGCTTAGAGTAATTAAATCTCAGGTGGGTTGGATAATTCTGACTTGGATGTGAGATACAAAGCAAGAAACACTGAACGTTAATGATTCTGTTGCTTCCTGGAAAATTATAGCACGCAGCAGGGTGTCTGATTCTTGATTAATAAACAGGCACCTAAAGTGCATGATGAGTCACAGGCTAAAGCCAAATGTTTTCAGACACCCTGCTAAGCAATTTCATATACAGATGCCAAGATTCTGAGGAGATTGTGACCGAAATTGTTTCACAAGTAGTTAAGAATAACATAGCACAAACAAATTTTATTCTCCTTTAAGTATGTCTGTGTCAGATGATAGGTGAAGATTCAACTTCTGGTAGATAGTGGGTTTTTTAAGTACTGGTGTTTACTGACAATATGTATAATGTTTGTGAGTCTTCATGCTACTTTTGGAGGGCACTCATGACATTTTCGCTGTTAACTTTTGCTGCCCCATGCCAAACACAGTAAACAAAAGGATGTCCAGTCTGTTGCCTTTCACTGTACTTCAAGACAGCAGAAGACCTCTTGTGCGCTGCTTGTGCAGCGAGTCTTTTATTGCTCACTATTTTGGGTGAAATATTGTGGCAGACATAGCAGTTGTGTTTAGTGTTTTTCAACTGAAAGAATGTGCCCTGGTAGCTAGAACCTTTATCTTTGGAAAAGATGCATCTAATATTTATCTTGGAAGTTGTTTTGTTTTTTTTTTTCTTGGGGGGTGGGGGTTAAGGACATGAAAGTTTAAAAGACATGTTTCAAAATTAGCCCATGGTGTAGTTTTACATCAATTCTGTGAAAAAAACACAGGTTTTATGCAATGAGAGGGGGGTCAAAGTAATACACTAAATCTTATGCACTAAATCAGCTATTGATATGATACAAGTGAGCACAGGAGCTCCACTTCAGCTCAGACTTGGCTGAAGTCTTGAATTGTTGTTTGGGGTTTTCTGGGTTGATCTTGGACCTGGCTTATTAGCTGTCATTAGCCTGATGCTCACAATGATGTTGATAGAACCTCTTGGTGTCACCACCCGTCTCCACTTGCCTGGCTGAGTTTCACTGCGGCTGCTCCCTCTCAGAGCAGTCATTGCCTGGCCTGTGTCTTAGTCACTCTGGGTTCCTGGCTCACTTTCCTGCAGGGATCAGCCCAGGTCTTGCTCCTCCCAGGTATTAAACATCTTTTCTGGCATTGGACTGAGAACATTCCTTTCCAGTTGACTTCAGAGACATTCTGAAGTACCTTCTGGGCAGAGTTGGATAGCAGGGTGTTATTTAACCTTAATTACTGTACATTTCCTAATGGGATTTGGCAAGCACTAGACAAGTGGGAGGAATGGCAGTATTTCACTCTGAAGCACTGAGTCAGCATAAGAGTCAATCGCATTAGCTGAATAGCCAGAATTACTGTGGTATGCATTCAACATGCCACTTTATCCATATTGATCCCACACAGGACACTTACTTTATTTATCCTCTTTGTATTTTTGTTCTCTGTTAAGCAGAAGAAGACCAGGCTTCCTCCTTAGTATTTAGATAATTGACATAGAACTTGAGGCTATTGTTGTGTGCTAATGCATCCCAGTGAAAAATTGTTTTTCTATTGAAATGCAACCTCCAGTTTCTAGATCTGATGGTATTATCTATAGCACTATAGAAATCAATAGCACTCCAGAAATTTCTGTAGCAAGCAGTGTATCTAAGTGTAAATGCTCATCTCAGTCATGGAAATTAAGGAGTTTGGAGTTTGTTTGTTTGTTTGTTCAGGTGTAACTGGATTTCAAATTTTTTTTGTTTTAGGGAGGTATGAAATCACTCTGGAAGTTTTATGTCCAGAGGAGGATGAGATCATGTTCTATTTTCTTGTAGTTTCTTCTGGTTTTGATGTATCACAGTATCACAGTGTTGATAAGGTTGGAAAAGACCTGGAAGATCATCTAGTCCAACCTATAATCCAACTAAAACCTAACATCTATAACATTTATATCATGACCCTCAACACCTCATCCAGTCTACCCTTAAACACCTCCAGGGATGGCGATTCTCCCACCTCCGTGGGCAACGCAGTCCAATGCCAGAAATGTAATGATAAAGAAAGAAAAAGTGTTGTCTTTAAGGTCATAATGATCAACAAAATTTGTCTCAAAGACCACCTTCTGATATTTGCTCACAATCTGATCCTCCTTGCTGTCATTGAGGTTCATGTTAGTACATGAGTACTGAAACACTCAAAACAGAAAATAAAATTCCTTGGATTTGCTTATGAACCATGAAGAGCTGTAAGAGAATGAAAATTTTTCACACAGAATAGGTTATTGATTTCTGCTGAAGTCTAGGCAGTCTTCATAGGCCTTGATACTGAAGTATGTTTTTTCATCTTGCATTTCGAATTAGTCAATATCTCATTAGTTCGATTGAAGTTTATCACAAAACAGCTCCAGTTTGTCACCTATTGGTGCAATTTTATACTGTTTATTCTTGTTGTAATGCTACTGATACTTCCTTAAATACATAAATTTCTTTTATGTGTTAGTCAGACCAACTACTTTTGATAAACATTTTTCCCAGGATGCATGAAACAGCATTTTGATTTTTTTCAAGACTTTACATTCTTCTCCTCCTTATGTAAAGCTTCTTCAACCAAAAAAAATAAAGGAGCTTGAGCCATTCAAGACAAAATTTTACTTATATGATATTTTGCCTAGACAGCATCTTGGTGAAACAAGATTCAGTCCATAGAATGGTTGTATAATTCCATTTGAAAAATCAATTTATCTCTCTTTACTATAACAAAAAGAGCATTAATCATAAAAGTCCAAATCTATGTTTATTTTATGCAGAGGACTTAGCCATCATGATTCCGCACCTTTTTTTTTTTTTCTGTTTCTGAAGTTAGATATACAAAATGATCTAATTGCATAATAACAAAGAAAGACAGCAGGGTTCACATAATGAATATTTTTGAGTTATCAGCTGTCTAGTACCTCTCCTACATAACTGGCTTACTTTACCAGAGTTCAGATGACAACTGCCTATGTCAGAAATCTGCCAATTCAGTAGCCCTTAACAAAGACTTAGAATAATTTTTTTAAGAAGCTGTAATATACCTGAAAGAAGCTGTAATACATGAAGAATACTGTATTTATCAGTACTCAATCTGACATGCATTTAAAATACTGGAGTTTTTTAATGCTAAAAATTGTTTATTTGATAACACAAACCATCAATATAAATCACATTACTCATCCTGTTAAGGATCCTCATGCTGTGGTCAGTGTTCCTGTTATGACCTGTCACTATTTGTGTTTTGTTGCAAGACTGAGTGAAAGTACATGGTGTATAGGTGGATCTGATGGGTAATTTTGTAATAATAGATAGAATAAAATTACTATTAGTTGCCAGATGACATACCTGTAGCATGACAAAGAATTACATCAAGTGGCATTTTACCAAAATTTTCCATATTAAACACATTTCTGTTAGAAGTATCATTTGTTAAGTTTAAAATAGTTTACAGAAGTGTGATAATATTTACAATTTTTCTGAAACAAAAGGCTTATTATTATTGCTGCCATTGAAATAGATTTTTTCATTTTAATACTATAAATAAAATAAGCAGCATCCAAGACAGTTGATTTATGCCAACAGCATGCTTTAATTGATCTGAAAGAAAAGATGTCAAAGTTTTTAATGGATAATTTATACTGAAAGGAAAACGTGGTATGCAAATCAATGCAAATCTTTGCTATACATTTAACAGAGATCTTGCATTATTACGCTGAAATGAGACAGTGAAACTGGAAGCAATACTTCAATGTTAATACTTGCAAAAATTTGCAAAATATTTATTGTAACTACTTCAGGATTTGTAATTTACCCTTCTAATGTTTGTAATGAATATGATAAAAATCACTGACCTCCATAATTCAACTTTATAAAAGATTTTCAGGTTTTTTGGTAGGCCTGTGATGGTTAAAGACCAATAACTCTACAAATGCCAGGACTTTGTCTTGCTCTCTTTGCATACTGTGTGCAGCCCTGCTTGCTACACTTTCCTTTATATTTTTGATGCTGCTTTACCCACGAATGTACTATTGCAGCTCTGGGAAAGAATGTGCATACTAATTTCTCCAAAGAATAGTACAAGAAATCAATGTTACTATAAAATGTGCATGAAGAGGGAAATATAACTGAATATGAAAAAAAACCCACAAGAAAAAGACCCTGTAAAATTGCAGCAGATTGAAGCAAATAACTTAGTGCTGTTCTTACTCATTCTTTTCAATAACAACAACAATTAAAAATAATTTCTGCAGAAAAATTATTGACTACTTTTTTCAGTATACATTTTTAAATGCCTGTCCTCTACAACCTTTGAAGGTAGAGTAGTTTTTCTTAGGACTAGGACTCAGTACCTAAGTAAATGTGTGTATTTCTCAGCATGGTTTGTCTTCCTCTCCCCTTGAGAGCCTACTCAGACACCCACCCACACAGAGATATTGTATGACCTTGTGAATTTTAAAACATACATTCTAAATAGCAGAGAATTGCAGTATCTTAGCTTAATAATTTACCATGCCCCTCAAGCCCGTAGGAGGCACTCGCTCACCTACTACCCATTATCCCTAAGAGACACCTATTACTGTGCTGGCTCACTTCAATTTTAAGTGTTCCTATTTCTGTCTCAGATGTTGGAGACTAGGTTAGTGCAGACTCAAGACATATTGCTGCCAAGGGTTTACTTCCAATTTACAATGGCTTGAAGAGAGAGCAATCTGGAAAGAACAAGTAATGCACCAGCTTGGTAGTGAAAATGCATTCCAGTAATTTAAAATTCAGTTTTCCCTTCTTCTTAAAAAAAAATAAATTAAAAAATCATTGATAGTTATGTGAGGAGTAAGAGTTAATGGTATATGTGTCAAATCTGACTAAATCCCTCTACTTGAAGAATGGCTACAGAAACTTGAGCATATAGGCTGGCAGACAGAAGATTTATTTTGATCCTAACCTATTTCTGTATAAACAAGAAGTTAAAGGTTTTGTTATTAATGATTAGTTATTGAGTATGACCTGTACAAAGAAATCTCAATGCTAATCTCAAGCCCTCTGTGGTTATTCAAAGTCTTTGTATCTCCTAGAAATATTCTTGTAATCAACCTCTTGTAAGATGTGTCTAATTCACTGTTGTTATAACCAATGTGCTTGTCATTTACAGCCTACAGAGGAAACCAGCCTCCTTTAGCCATTACTCCTTTCCTGAGAATGTATATGGAAGTTGATCCGTCTGTTTTACACTCTAGATTGTTCTCTGATGCCTTTGGGAAGAGCTAGTTGTACAGCTCCTAACTCTCCCCTGGGTGTCTGGAGAGATGGTTAAAGAAAATGTGAACCTTTGTAACTGCCCTTTCAGGAAAGCATTGCCATGTTTACACCGAACAGAATATATTAGGAAGCTTTTTCTCAGTAGATAGGAGAGGCCAAATAAAGCAGAGATTCTTTGCAATTTGGAAGGCTGATTCTGACCTCACTCATGTCCTTGTAACATGATTGTAACTTCACCCTCTGATTTAAATTGTGAATTACAAGAATCCCTTTCTGAAAGTGTCTCCATGTCCAATTTCTGTCAAAGATCTTAATCTAGGATCACAGGGGATAATTTTTATATTTATCTTAACTAGTGATGCCACTGACTGAACAGGAAAAGAGATGATATTGACCCTCTGTGACAGATTATGATCAGAGCTAAAGCGTGACTATTTATCCACTGTCCTGGAGAGAGGAGTGGACTGTGGAACACTTGTTATGACTTGTAAAATAAAGTGAATTAAAATATCCTCTACTCCTCTGAAGATTCAGCCATCTTGTATTTTTTTTACTTTGTATGATTACTTGCAAATAGCAAACAGAACTTACTGCTACTCATTTATGTTCTGCATTACTTGTAAATTACATCAGAGCTTAGTCTAAAAGTGTAACTGGTTCAGAAACTTGTTGTTCAGAAAGGTGAAGTATTGACAGATATCTTGATATCTTTGAAGTGCAGGTGTTTATCTACCGCAAAAGAGCTATGTCCAAGAGTTGTTTTGATGCTGAAACACTGAACAGTAAAAATGCTGGACATAAATTTGAAGAGGAAACTATCCATAATTTTGCTATTGCTGAGTAAACAGGTAACAACTTCAGAGAGCTGACAAAATTTCTGGAAGTATACAAGTGAATTATGAGTGTATATTTCAGAACTGTGAAAAGCATTGGAATGATAATGTTTTCTGAGCTTGGTTCCTACAAATATTTCTGCTCAAATTGCATGTCTTTGTAGCATTTTTCAGTATTTTGACAGTAAACATGGCCATCTGTGTTGTAAATGTATGTGTCTATAATACCATTTTTCTGTCATCGCAGTACTTTCTAACCCTTTTTTTCAAGTATTAAAGTATTTGAATCTGCCTGCTACTTCCTTGCCAAGTGTAGTTTCTCTTAAGTAGAAAGAAGTCTAATTCCGGGCTTGATATATCAGTTTAGGAGCATCCAAAATGAAAATTAATATAAATCAATAGAGGTCATTGGTCTAAACTAACAATTAAAATTTAAAATAATATTCTGAGCTGCATGTTTCTCACATTTCAATAAGGTAACTTGAAAATAGGTGCATATGGAAGAAATCTTAATTACAGTATTAAAAAATGCATTACATAACATGTTTACCTGGCCTGCATCAGGAGCAGTGTGGTCAGTCAGACCAGGGAGGTTGTCCTTCCCCTGTACATGGCGCTGGTCAGACCACATCTTGAGTACTGTGTCCAGTTCTGGTCTCCCCAGTTTAAGAAGGATGTTGAGCTGCTTGAGAGGGTCCAGAGAGGGCGACAAGAATTGTAAAGGGACTGGAGGGCAAGCCCTATGGGGAGCGACTACGGGAACTGGGATTGTTAAGCCTGGAGAAGAGGAGGCTCAGAGGTCACCTCATTGCTGTTTACAACTACCTGCGGGGAGGTTGCTGCCAGGTGGGTGTGGACCTCTTCTTTCACGCTGACGACACCAGAACGAGAGGGCACGGCCTTAAGCTACGCCAGGAGAGGTTTAAACTTAATGTTAGGAAGCGGTTTTTCACAGAGAGAGTGATTGCACATTGGAATGGNCGGTCTCTGTACGGGTGTTAGATGGTGAGTTGGACTAGATGATCCTTGTGGGTCCCTTCCAACTCATAATATTCTGTGAATCTATTCTGTGAATCTGTGAACTAGATGACTGCCTTAGAAACGTGCTGCATTTCTTTCTGTCTAAAAGCCACAGGAAGTAATAGAGGCAAAAAACTTCTACTCCTTCAGATTAGAGCTCTTCAGAATTTATTTCCATTTGTTCATTATGTCTTATCTAACCTATTGAAGTTTAAGAGAAGAGTCGAGGATGAGATAGGTGACATGGTCTAGATGGTGGGTGGCTTGGATGGATGGAGCGTGGTGCCCGTGGTTCCACGCTTGTGGGTCTGGGAGTTGGACTAGATGATCCTGTAGGTCCTTTCCAACTCAGAATAACCTGTGTAGCCTGTGAAATAAATGGTACTGCACTAGCCATGAGAGCCCACCATTGGTCATAGAAGGTAATTTCTTGTGTTTAGTTGCACAATGTGGTTTCTCATCTTTGTATTTTCTATCATATATATTCGGTGTAGTTTGCAGGGGATATGGGTTGATTTCTAGGTTTTTCATTGTGAATTGTGAAATCTAAGAATTATATCAGAAATAATGTTTTTGCAGTATTGTCATGAACTTTGGAATCAGCAATGCCATTTCACTTATTATTTCCCAAATTCATAGATGCATAGGAGTCGGGTTCTTAGCAATCAGTTAGGAACTCTGGAGAATGTTCTTGACAGTATTAGTTGAACTTCATCTTTTGGTGCACTTTTGGTACCCTTGGGTATCCTTTGGGTACCTTTGGGTATCCTTTACCCAATGGGTGTCATGACTGATGATTCCTCTGAATCTGTTTTTGTTTAAATGTGCAGGGGTACTTGTGTGAATTATTACATGGTAGGTCATTTTTCACACATGGAGAGGTTTCATAGGGCCATTAATCATGATACTTATCATACCTCAGTGACCTATGAACAACACCCAAATGCAATAAATCAAATGTTCCTATATTTCTTAGAGAGAAAATTGTGAACCTTTTAGTTAGGGAAATCACTTTACTTTTCTCAGCCTATGTTTATTCCTTGGTGAAGTAATCTGTAATGATTAATTTAGAAATAATGCTATATACTTAAAATAGTGTGTACTTTTGAAGTACTCTGAGCTTCTCAAGTAAAAACAATCATATGATAGCATTATTCCTAGGAAATATCTGAGCTTGTTCATATTAAGCACTTTGTACATCAGTATAGTTGTGTGTTTAATATTGCTTAGAATTTTCTGATATAACTCATAAGAGTTTTATTTCAGTCCAAAATGCACATGCCCATAAGTTGTTTTATCAACAGAACAGTATTTGGCAAGAAATATGTATATGAGTAGTCAGATGTCTGATTTATTCTTTTCCTACTCTCTTTATCTTTTTATATTTTTGTCTTTTATGTTACTCCAGAACTGCACCCAGCACTCCAGATGCTGAGTAGAGGGAAGGGTCACAAACTGAAGCATAGGAGGTTATGAATGTTAGGAAACACTCTTACTGTGAAGTTGATTGAACACTGGCACAGGTTGCCCAGAGAGACTGCGAATTCTCCATCCTTGGAGATATTCAAAAGCTCTCTGGACAGGGTTCTGGAAAATTTGCTCTAGGTAACCCTACTTGAACAGGAAGATTGAGCAAGATGATCTCCAGAGGTCATTTCCAACCTCAAACATTCCGTGATTCTCTGATTACTTATGACACAGACATGGGGTAGCAAAATCACATAACAGCTATAGGACCTCGGTCTTCTCATTTTTTTTCTATGATATTAAGATACATGAAGATATATTATGATATAAAGATATAAAAGTAATATTGTATTGTGTCTGACAATATACGTCAATAGCGGTGTTAGCTGCATTATGTCTTTTGTAGCATCTATCACTGTCCTATCAGTTTGCCCAAAAATCAGCATGTCAGCCATACATAGATTTCATATAAAAGAAAGAAGATGAGAAGGATGAGAGCAGTGAATATGGAAAAAGAGTTTGCACAAATGATTCTTTGTGTAAATACACACATGTCCAGGATGAGTGTGCAGATTTTTGACATTTCATAAAGTTGTATGTGCGTATTTTAAATAAAATCATGCCAATTATTGTCTCTGTACGATTAAATAGAGAGGAATTTNCTGAGCTTGTTCATATTAAGCACTTTGTACATCAGTATAGTTGTGTGTTTAATATTGCTTAGAATTTTCTGATATAACTCATAAGAGTTTTATTTCAGTCCAAAATGCACATGCCCATAAGTTGTTTTATCAACAGAACAGTATTTGGCAAGAAATATGTATATGAGTAGTCAGATGTCTGATTTATTCTTTTCCTACTCTCTTTATCTTTTTATATTTTTGTCTTTTATGTTACTCCAGAACTGCACCCAGCACTCCAGATGCTGAGTAGAGGGAAGGGTCACAAACTGAAGCATAGGAGGTTATGAATGTTAGGAAACACTCTTACTGTGAAGTTGATTGAGCACTGGCACAGGTTGCCCAGAGAGACTGCGAATTCTCTATCCTTGGAGGTATTCAAAAGCTCTCTGGACAGGGTTCTGGAAAATTTGCTCTAGGTAACCCTACTTGAACAGGAAGATTGAGCAAGATGATCTCCAGAGGTCATTTCCAACCTCAAACATTCCGTGATTCTCTGATTACTTATGACACAGACATGGGGTAGCAAAATCACATAACAGCTATAGGACCTCAGTCTTCTCATTTTTTTTTCTATGATATTAAAATACATGAAGATATATTATGATATAAAGATATAAAAGTAATATTGTATTGTGTCTGACAATATACGTCAATAGCGGTGTTAGCTGCATTATGTCTTTTGTAGCATCTATCACTGTCCTATCAGTTTGCCCAAAAATCAGCATGTCAGCCATACATAGATTTCATATAAAAGAAAGAAGATGAGAAGGATGAGAGCAGTGAATATGGAAAAAGAGTTTGCACAAATGATTCTTTGTGTAAATACACACATGTCCAGGATGAGTGTGCAGATTTTTGACATTTCATAAAGTTGTATGTGCGTATTTTAAATAAAATCATGCCAATTATTGTCTCTGTACGATTAAATAGAGAGGAATTTTCTATCAAGAAAACCTCAGTGCACTAGATCTATTACATGTGGGCTACGTGCAGGGATCACTGAACTACAGTGGTTCTGATACCATATAAAACCTATAGGGTTCTTCCAGTTAGGATGAGTAGGGAGAAGAAAAATGCAAAAATATAAGGAAAAGAGAGATAGTTAGATTTACCTGAAAAGTTAATTTTTTCTTATCAAAATGAAAATTTGTGGCCAGAAAAAACAGGAGTAAGGAAACAGTTTTGTAAAGCATTTATCTCTCATTAACGGGTATTCAAAAGATACAGTATTGCTTGATTCAGCTTAAAATCCTGTTAAATTCTCAAAGAAGAAAAAATATAAAAATGTTTTATTTTTAATTTAATGTTTTAAATTCTTTCAAAATCCCTTCCTAATTTTTTGACAAAAACCTGAATTAATTTTGCCCTGAAAGGACACTTTTGGTGCAGAGGAAACCATTTGCAGCTCAACTTTAATGTGGTTAAATGCCTCAGTGTTATAAAAAACTATGTTCTTAAAATGAGACATTAAAACGTTTCAGGGAAATATAGATTTACAGAAAAACTATAAACATTTTTATCTATAGATGAAAGGTTTCAGATACTTGCCTACCCAAACCGAGAATTTCTCCTTGTATAGATTTAAATGGGATGGAAAACTAAGTACAAATAAATAAAATATCTTAGGATTTTATAATTTTTTTAAAGGTAGTCTTTTGGCACTGTAACTCTTATTTAATTTCCTTACAGCTTACCAGGTATTTTTTGTACACATGTCAAAAAATGTCTACTTGACCCATGTTGTTAGAGGCTTGTTGTGCCATATTTAGGAGATGATGTTAAAGGATAGTGACAAAGAATATCCATTGTGGTGGTTCCACTGGGGCTGGATGCCAGTGGCTCACCAACAGCCGCTCTCTCTCTTCGTTCCTGCCCACCCCCATACAAATGGGGGAAAGAGAGGAAAAGAAAAAAAACCTGAAGGATTTTGCTACAGCAGTATGAGGACAATTAGAAATCTTTTATTGTCACAGGCAAAACAAGCTCCAAGTGGGGATGTAAAGCATTTATTTCTAACAAGATCAGAGTTTAAAGTGAGAAGTATCATCTTTAAGGCAAACTTCTCCACCCCTCCATCTCTTACAACAGATGCCACATTCCCCCTTCCTCCAGTAGGCAGGAGGGGACAGGAGTAGGGGAAAACCAGGCAGTTGCTATTCTCTGCCACTACTCAGGGGAGGAGGCCATTCCCCTCCATTCCATAGGGTCCCTCCCACAAGAGAACATCTTTCATGACCCTCCCCAGTGTGAGTCCAATCCCAGGGGCAGCAGCTATTCCAAACACTGCTGCCCATGAGTCACTCCACAGGGTGCAGTCCTTCAGCACTGACTGTTCCAGCGTGAGTCCCATACCAAGGCACAGATCCTACCAGGCAGTTCTGCTTCAGAACGTCAGGTCTTTCCCAGGGCCCTGCTCTGATGTGGGCTCCAATGGACTGCAGCCTCCTTCAACCTCCACCTGCTCCAGTGTGGGTTCCTCCGTGGGCTACAGGAGGATCTCTGCGTCCCTGTGTTCTTCCCATGGGCTGCAGGGAGACAGCCCGCTTCACCACGGTCATCACCATGGGTTGCAGGGAGACGCCTGGAACACCTCCTCGCCCTCCTTCAGCCCTGGCCTTGATGCCTGTATTTGCTGTTACATCTTCTCACTGCTCTGGTCTGGCAGCCATGATTGTTTTCTTCTTCTGACTTTTTTTTCTCCTCTTAAATATGTTATCACAGAGGCATCTCTATCAGTCCTGAGTGGCTTGGCTTTGGCCAGCGGCAGGCCCAGACAGGAGCCCGGCACTGGATGAAATTTGCTCCACCAACTTCTCGAAGAAAAGCCTCCCCCATAGTCCTTCCCCTGTTACCAGAAACTCAGCCACAGAAATACCCAATACATCCACGAACTCAAACTTGATCTTAAAATTGGAATTTGAAATACTAATGTAATTGTGCATCTACAGAAACTGTGGATTTAGTCTGTTTTGTAGTTCAATGAAGTTGAGCTTTTTTAAAAGCATAAATATATCTATTACAAATTTCATAAAGGCTGAGTAGCCTCAAAATATATTCTTGATAATGTCCTAGTGATGTGCATTACTCTCAGTTGTTTTTCCTGTATTTATTTGCAGAGGCTTATAATTTGGAAACAAGTGAGAGAAAATCTGCATAACGATATGCAGTTTTGGAAAGATTATGTCAGTCTTACGTTTGTATATTTATAGTAGTGTTGTTCACCAGAAATTTACATATGTTTTTGTTACAATTTCCAAGAAAATATATAGCAAATAAAAAATTCAGTAGTATCTTCTGTGTTCTGGATTCTTAGGGTTGTGGTTGCCCCCACAATGTCTTCAGTTATTTGAAATGCTGTTACGTAAGCCTGTGCAGTTTTTCGCCTCTGTGCTCCCAGCACTCTCTACCATGGGCTTCCAAAGTCTACTTAGAAAGTCAGGATAACCCTTATATGAAGGTAAAGAGTAATCCTTGTTTTGTATCTACAGATGGGTGAAACACATTGCCAAACAATATATTACATTTGTGCTGAGCCAGGAATTGTCCTGGTTTAGGTAGTTTTTTCCCCTCTGGCAGTGAGGGGGGCTAACAGCTCCTGCCTGGGCCTCTGTCACTGCCATGGAGACCAAGGTCAGGAGCAGATAGAGATGCCTCTGTGAATAACATATTTGAGAAGGGAAAAAAGTAGTAACAGAAAAAGTAGATGGCCGGAGGGGAGCCGGTGAGAAGATGAGGAGTATGAAAGCACAGCCAGGTCGACCAGAGGAGGGGTAGGAAGGGTTCCAGGCATCTCACTGCTGCTTGTAGAATGGACCATAGTGAAGCAGACTGTCTGCCTGCAAACATATGGAATAGAGAGAAAAAAGCCAGCGATGCAGAATCCACCTGAGGCTACGATGAAGATGGAGGATCATGCTGCGAAGCTGCAGATGTCTTAGAGGCCTGAAACACGGAGCCAGAGCTGAGAACTCGGTAGAGATCCTTTGGACAGANCATTCCAATGAGCGATCACTCTCTGTAAAAAACCTCTTCCTTACATTCAGTCTGAACCTCCCCTGATGATTTCCTACCCTAAAACTGGTCAGAAATACCAGCTTGCCTGGCTTTTCCCCTATCCCTCTTCCGCCTTTGTCTCCTAGAGGAAAAAGGGAATATGAAATCTATTGTGAGGAGAAGGAGGGGTGGGGGGAAAAGGTTGCCTTTAAAATTATGCTTCTCTCATTAAGCTCTAATATTGTTAGTTAATAAATAAATTCTTTATATTCCTCACTTGTTGCTTGCCTTGTTTTGCATGTGATAAACCTTTTTTTTCCCGTTTTTTTCCTCCGGGAGAGGTTGTGGCTGAATCTCTGGCATCCAGCCAGGGTCAAACCACTACAGGAATTAAATCCAGACTTTACAACATCCTTTTCCTTTCCTTTCAACTTCCTTCCTTCTAACTGAAGTATGCTGTCTTGTAACTACTTGAACATCACTTAATTATTTTACAATTAGAAAATTGTTCAATTTCTGTTACTTTTTACATAATGCTTTACAAAGGTATAGCTTAATCTCTGAAGGTCTGAAATAGTAATAAAGAAGTTAATTGATCTTTGTTCTATTCACAGTTTTTAATAAATGCTGCACATCTAATTCTACATGCTGAAACTTTACATCTGTTTTGATCCAATAACCTACAATCATATGAAACAATCTGAGAAAGCAATGCCATTTATGAGGAAATCATCCACATAAAATGAATTATAATCAATTTATTTAAATCTGCTATAAAGTAGCACAAGTATTGAATTTCTTTTCCCCTGTAAAGTTCTTGAATTAAGTTTCTTTTTCCCTGCATCTTCCCAGACTTTTCTGCTTTAGTTGTCCTGATCTGGAAAGAGAAATATCTTTTTCTACCACTTATCTAGGAGACTTTTTGGACAAAAGTCAAATATAAATATTTGTTCTTTAAAAGTTACAGACATTAAGCTGATACAGTGCTAAATAATTTTGTTGGCCAGATGGCATAGTAGCAGCAATAAAGCAGTCAAATGGGAGAGCTACATTTAATTCTGGACTTTGCAATAGGAGTCTGTTCTTGGTGAGATTGATACTTTTTTATTTTTAGAGGGCATTGACCAGAAAGTATTCTTGCTAATGCCAGCTGGCTTTATATGGTGCATGTTGCCTCATCCAATCAAGATCCAAGACTGTCTTCAGATATGAAAATATTATTGCCTATTATGTTGTTTTGTTTGGAAAAAAGCAAAACATCTTCATATAACTAGGGAAAGAACAGATGCCTGAAGTCAGACGACAAGAATACATTGATTTTTAGCTGCCAAGGATATGACCTCTCTAATCTTATTCATTCACATGAATTCAAGGAAGAATAAAGAGTGAAATTAATCCTGAAAGTTGCAGTGTTCAAAGTGGAAATTGCACACATTCAACTGTATGGTATTGTGTGAATAGAGAAGCAAATCACCTAAGAATCACAGAATCACAGAATTAGTAAGGTTGGAAAAGACCATACAGACCATCGAGTCCAACCTATCACCTGTTACCTAACCTGTTGTCATCCTGCAACCAACACACCATCCTACCAATAACACACTACCCTAATATCTAGGTCATGCTACCAAGTACATCATCCAACCTTTTCTTAAACACCTCTAGGGGTGGTGACTCCCGTGACAGCCCATTCCACTGCGAGATCACCCTCACAAACAGCCTTCAGTGTGATTCATTTAGAGCTTGCTCAGGTGACTTCATATAGCTGCACAATTTAGGATGTAGATATAAATCTCAGTCTTAAGTCCAGACTCCTGTGCCAGAAAGGCTCTCTCTATTAGATTTGGAGAGAAAATTGAAGAGGTGTAGTTTCCCTGGTGAATCATAAGAATGAGCATATCCTGTGAGGATCCCAGTACACGCTAACCGTGCAGCTCATCAGAACCTACAGGACAGCCTGGTCCTTTGGAGTATGTGACTCCTTTCTAAATTATATGCTATTTTCAAGATGTGATCTTAACTTCTTTCTGAATGAAATATTGCAAAAACTAGGTTTTAGAATGAAAAATTCTGATCTTTTATTTGAATTATATTTTTGCTTTACTCAAATGTTACTCTTTTTCTGTGACACCAAATAATCCCGAACCCTTCATTTTATGTTCTGAATGACACTGTACAATGAAATAATGGAGTTACACTAAGTTTGCAAAGCATTTTTTATTTTTGGGTTTTCCCATACTTTGGTATTGAAAAGAAAAGACATTGGGCAAAAGTATTACTTCTCTATGTGACACTTCCTAATGGCAGAACAGATGAAGATTTATTTTGCCTTGCCAATTTTTTTTTTAAACATCTTAATATTTAAAACTTCTTTTGAACTGATAAAAAGCATCAGACTGTCTTAAATTCCAGACACAGCATTAAACACATTTCTAGATGAATATTTGAGAGAGTGCATAATAAGAAAGAATTTAGCTGTCTAAAAAGACAATGCAGTCTACTTCTAGTCTTCTTTCAATCACAGTGCCTATAGTTTCTTCCAGGAAATCCATCAGGCTATTTTCTCCTTGTAATGTTGAAAGTTTTTCATCTGGTCTATAGCTGTAGAATGAAAGAACATGAACTACAGTTTGAACTCTTTGCAGAGCTTCCTTGAGCGTCAAACAATGTATTTATAAACAGTCTGGATAATGCAGTGACTGCTGAAAATATAGGGTTTAGTGAACCATAATTTGAACTCATCTTTCATCAGCCACATAACAAAATGTATCATAAATCCTTCGTTGTCTGTATGACTTATGTGAGACATGCAATTAAACCCAGCCATTTATTGAGCCCAGAGTATTTTTGTTTCTGCTGATTTTTTTTTTCAGTGCCTTAAAGAGACTAAGGGAACATAAGCTCTAGGAAATACATTTTCCTGTTAACAAAGTTAGTGCATCTTTCTCACAAACAAACAAACAAAATGTTGTGAAGAAATATCTGTGAATATTTGCCATGCTTGAACTGCGCAGAAAAAGTCTTGGAAGGGGCTAGAGCAAATAACCTGAACCTTTTAAAAGGGAATCTTTTCACTAATCTGTGGTTCACATCACTGAAGTGCGTATTGCATTCATTGGCAAAAGAAAGCATTTTTCTATAACATACTGCTGTATAATGATGGCTGTCATACCTAAAATTTTACACTTTAACTTTGACATGACATGTGTAGCCATGATTTTAGTTGAGGAGATGTTCTTTTTTTTATGCTAACCATTTTTAGAAGATTTCAACTAGGTTGGCTATTATAAGCTAAGCATACTAACATTCTATTCATGAAAAACAGGTCTACAAAGTTTCACCTGTGAATAATTTGAGTTTCAGTATTTTTAATATGTCAAACTTATCTGTTTCTCTTTTGCAGCATTTTATGCATGCATAAAAGTTTGATTTTTCTTCAGATACATAACTTCTTTTATGATTTTTTAATGTGTGTGATGAAAATCTTTTGGGTGATTAACAGATGTTTTTCATTTTTGGGTCCAAATATGAAGTTAGAAATAAAAGTGATTTTGACTTGGAAAAATAAAAATGAAACCATACATGTGGGAATCAGGTCTTAAGATAATAAAAGTAGTTATATTTAAGGAGTTAGCAAGTCCATGCTGTTGTTTTCCAGCCAGTCATATCATTGTCTCCTTCAAAAGTCATGCTTTTCATATTAATTCGCTGGAGCATGTATTGACAAACACATGCCGGGAAAATTTTTATTACAGAATACAAATTAAGATTTGTTTTCATAAAATTTCACCATTAGACCTGGAAAAAAAAAATCAAGCCACAGACAAACAATGTTCTTCTATGACATTACACTGACATTCAGTAATAATTGTGTAACAAATTGATGATTGTAATCAATTCCACAGGTAAATATTTCAGTAATTCTTTTAAGGCTGTACATTTGAGGCACATTTAATGTGTTCTGCATTCTCAAATAGTTACTAACATTTTAAGTCAAGTGCAAAGTAATAGTTTCACATATCAATGGCTTTAAGCAATTTGCATCAAATAATGTCACCGGCAATTACAGAGTAACTTCTAGCCTATAGTTACATAGCAGCAGATTTCTAACTTATGTAACTATTCTTTTTAAAATATACATTTTCCTTTTTTGTATTTTGGATTTTTTTGTAACAATTAGTTTATTACAGTAAGCCCTCTTCACTTCACGCCTCCCAGAGGCTTCACCTCTATGACGTATGATTTTTCAGCTATTAAGGAGGTCCATTTCGTGACTGTGCCTGCACAAACTGACAGTCATGAGTATTCAAATTAGACACTCATGAATATTCAAATCATCCCCCAGATCATGCTGCACGGACAATGGGTGCACTGCTCTACTCATGCCACGCCCACCCCACTTCAGATGGAGTGAGGCGGCCACTGCGGGTCCGCTCAGGTGGTGCCTGCCCCGTCTCTACTCTGTTTCACTCAGAAGGAGGCAGCTGCAGCAGTTCCACCAGTGCCACACCCGCACCGCGCCTGCCCTGCTCCCCTCTGCTCCACTCCGAGCAAGGGGACTGTAGCAGGTCCCTTGGCACCACGCCCGCGCTGTGCCTAACCCGCTCTGCTCGGAGCACGGCGGCAGCAGCAGGTCCGCCTGCGCATTACCTGCGCCACACCTGCCCAGCTCCCCTCTGCCCCCCTCCAAGCAAGAAGGCTATGGCAGGTCCTCCTGGCACTGCACCTGCCCCGCTTCGCTCAAAGTGAAGAGGCTGCATGCAGTTATGAAAAATTCACACACTTTCGGGTTAGACGTGGTGTCCCAGACTTTCTTAGGGCAGATGTCTACCCTGAGTATAGAGAGACCAGGTCTACCAATCCGGAGAGAAACCAGGACAGCAGTGCGGGCGGCTCCCTGCACCAGTGTCCCCAGCCGAGTGGAATAGGGGTCTTTCCTGGTCTGCACTGGGAAGCGCCAACGCAGACATCGATACATAGCAAGGCAGTGCTGAAACAGCGCTGCAGCAATGGGGGGCGTGTGTGAGAGTGCGGGGCAAATTTGCATATTAATGAGCTGCCATTCTATGCTGATGGAGGGCTGTGCAGCAGGAGAGCAAGACCTGCAGTACGGTCGTATTCAAGCACCAACTGTATCCCCTAAATGTCTCCTTTGAATTAGGTTTTTAAAGTACGCATTGCACTTCAAACATTTTCCTACAATGGAAGAAAATGTATATTCTATTTTTACAATAATATAATACTTGGAAGTATGGACTAGGTGATCATGTGGGTCCCTTCCAACTCAGAATAACCTGTGAACTTGTGAGAGGTGGGGAGGTGTGGAGGTGAGAGAAAGCAAATTAACAACTAACTTCACATCTTTTGCAGGAGTAAAAGTATACATTTATATAAATAATATAAACTATAAATATAAAATAAAAGAATATAAAAGTATAGTTTTAATTATACAAGGTGAATATATAGATAAATAGACTTGGAGCAGAGTTCAGGACATGGACCTCATCTGTTTTTTTGTCTGTAGCTGCCTTTTTATCAGTTTCCTCTTCAATTACCTCATTCAAATATATTTTTTCTACCAATCTATTTGTCACAATCAAAGTGTATGTAACCCTGATTAAAATGAAATAATGGAACAAACTGTATTTTTAGTTCATTCAAGTTTCTTTTTTACTCCATCAAACCTGTAGGGGTTCTTCAAATATCTAATTTCTGAATATTATATAATATGTTTTCCCTTTCATGGCCTTGTATTTTTAGCATTTTTAGCATTATATATTGTAACTTGTATAGATACACTGTTCAACAAGGTAGCATTTATTTCGTCTGACTTGAGTGATCTAAAAATGTAACTGATTTGAATTCCTCAATATTTAGTGAAGGGTATTTCCATTCTATTAAATGTCTTCCTGGATGGGATACATTTCTATAGTTTTGTCATTTCAATTCTTGTAGAGGAGTGTAGTTGACTGAGATTTTATGCCTGAGTTTGTGTATTTTTTCGTATATTTAGTGTATTTTTTTGTATATCACCTCAAGTGATACATGTACTTGTATGAGTATTATATAATTAGATGAATCGTTTCTATCACACCACTTTTTGACCCACTTGAACTTGAGACAACTAAAGGATCATCATTCTATAGCCTATGAAAAAAAACTTGGACAGACTTTTTGGTTTCATAATTTATCAGTGGGCAGTTTTGTGTAAATGACTTTTGAAATAGGTTTATGAATTTATACGTCCCATTTTAAGGCTTTTTAGTGTCTGATAATTAGGATAAAATATTATATTCTTTTTTTTTTTTTTTTAACATATTAAATTTAAGAATATCAGATTAAAGAGAAACTACTGATTATTTCAACCTTGAAATAATTGAGCTGGTGGAATGGAACTAAGGGGTTTGTTTGTTTGTTTTCAGAGAATCATGTTTGACCCAGAGAAAATGAAACACCATAGCAAATAAGAAAAGATAAAAATTTCTCATACTTAAAGACAGAAGCTGACAGACAAAACAGTTTATGTGAAATAATATCCCTGGACTAGTTTTGGGTAGTATATTCTCTGCTGAAAAACAAAGACATCAAAAGAAACTCCTCCAGGAAAGACAGACTCTAAAAATACTTCAGTAAAAGATATGATCACAGAAAAGTTAGAGAGTGTTAGCCATTGTGGAGGTGAAAGTAGTGAGTACTATAAGATACTGGACAGTAAGGTAGATGATTTCTGTTACAGTGCCTTTATAATGGATTTTGGTCAAAGAAGTGTTCAGAGGATTTCAGTGAAAATTATTAGAAAGATTTAGAGTAGAATACTGGAATCTAGTGCAATGAGTTCAAGGGAAGAAATACTAGATACACTAAAGTTGGGTTTAATCTTCAGAAAAGATACTGGATAAGCTTTTTTTTTAAAAAAAAAAAAAAGAAAATAGAAATATGATAAAAATCTTAATTCATGTTGTAATTGTTCTTGGTAACACCAAATGCTATTTCATCCTTTTCACTCTTGCAACAGAATAGTAAGAGAGCGCTTCAGAGTTGTAGCTGCTTTGTTTTTGTAATTTTCAAACAATAGAACACTGAAGTGATACAAAAATGTATTTTTATGAGCAGGCAAAAGAGTATGCTAAAATTGTTTTCACCATGTCTGATTCAGATTCTCATTTATTCTTGATTGTCTTATGCTCACCTTTTAATAGCTATCAAGAAGAGCTCTTCTGAAATGTTTAGAATATTTGCTTAACTTTAAAAACTTGCAAGATCTTGTTTAATTTTTTCTAAAGGAACTTGTTTGTTATATTTTGCTGTGAGTATTCTGTCACAAAAGAGTGTTTTATCTTTGACAAAGGGAAGTTCTTAATGTTATTGATTATTCTCTAGTGAGCTTCACAGAATTAAAAGGCATGCCTTTTATTTTTTTAATTATAACAGAGACTAGAATTATTAGGAATCTACTTAATGTGGCTAGGTGAAGAAAAATAATTTTAGGCTGTCCAAAAGTCCTTGTTGTGGTTCAGAAAGGCAAGCTTGGATAATAGGAAAGAGAATATTTGAGAAAAGCACTGAACTTAAAAGAACAAAACTATGTTTGAACTTTACACCAAGATGCTCCTAATGTAAAATGCATTATGAAATATTATCACTGAATAGCAAAACTTAACATTTAGCCTTGGGATTAAACAAATAGATAATAATGGATGTGTATTTCATATTTATACCAAACAAACAAAATTCACTTTTGATTCATGACCAGGAGATCACTACTGCAACTAAGTGTAATAAAAATGAAACCAAAATAAATGGAAATAATGATGGAGAGTCTCTTGTGTCTAGAATTCTTGCCTGATAGCTGAGCTAGTCATCACAGTTGATGTTTGCTACAGAACTGTAATATCAGAATACTTTTAATTTTATTCAAGTTGTGTTTAAAATTACAATTGTCACTACATACAGGTGCTTTAGTCTTCTCGTTAAAAAAATAATAATAATAAAAAATAAAACTTGTTTAATTTCCTGCCAACTTTATATTAAAAGACAATGACAGACATTAAGAACAGTAGAAATATGTGGTTTGAATGGGGAAAAGAGTTATGTGGGTTGAAACCATTAATGCAAATTAGGAATTGTTCATTAATATTTTGTTTGTCTTCCAACAAGATTCCAGCAATTAAGAATGACTAGAAAGAAAAGGATAATTACGTGTTTTATCAAAATTCAAGTGCTAAGGAAACACTTTGAACTTAGGTGATCAGTTGATGTATTTTTCCTGCCTATTTTCAGATCTACACTATACACATCTCAGAGTCACTGTATTAGTCTTACAAGTTGCTTGATGTTGATTGACTTTCTTAAGCTTATAGGAATTATTTAGTTTTGACTCATCAGCAGTGCTTTTTATGTTTGAGTGTAAACTGAAATACAGACATTCCCCTGCAAACATGAGAGAAACCTTACTTACTGTAAGAGTAACAAAACTGTGGAACAGCATGCTAAGAAATGTGGGATTCTTGAAGATTCTTGAAGATACTAAAAACCTGATTATGTCTCTAGGTAAAGTGCTCTAGTTGACTCTAAGCACAAAAGTTGGACTAAGTGATCTCCACAGCTGGCTCTTAGGCCATCTTAATTCCTAGCAAATAGCCCAAGATGTCACACATTGTTAATGTATGAAGTCATCTGATATGAGAATTAGGGAAAAATTAGAACCTTGGTTCCTATTGTTCAAGGGGGTTGGGTAATGTCCAAACTAATGCTGACCGAACAGTCAAAATACTTGAAAGCCTCTTTTAGCTTGGTTGTCAATTTAGGCTAATTTTTTTGTGCTTCTCTACATATTAAGCCTCATCTTCACAGGTTCACAGGTTATTCTGAGTTGGAAGGGACCCACAGGATCATCTAGTCCAACTCCCAAACGAATGCCCACCCAGGGATCAGGCCCACAAGCGTGGAACCATGGGCACCACGCTCCATCCATACAAGCCTCCCACCAACTAGGCCATGTCACTAAGCTCCTCATCGAGTCTTCTCTTAAACACCTCCAGGGGTATCTTGGATTGCATTTTAGAGTTGTTTAAAATGGTTTCAGTCCTTATGCTTTTGAGATGTAGGTATTGTGACAACGGAAAGGCTGGAAGTCACTACTTTTGTCCAAGTGCTAAGTTCTGTAATTAAGAGAGAAATTTGCCAACTCTTCCTTGTTGCAATTTGATGCATCCACTTTATCTAGAGTCAGTTGTGAGGTAACTGTCTGTGAAAGGGTCACTGATTGCAAACTTAGCTCTCCAAACAAATTAAACATGAAAAGGATTCACACTTCCACCCCACTATTATAGTACAAATGCACCAGGACTTGAACAGGAAATATTTACAATGTTCATAGCAATTGATCAACAAAACCCATGAAAGTATATAATCCATGAGCAATGTAAAGTAACAGGAAATAGAATACCAAACGAAAAACTTTAGAATATGAAGGGAAAATCTCTCCCATAAGGGTGAAAAAGTGACATGATTAAGCCTCATGGAGCTGTATGGATATATTGCTTTTCACCGAGTCTATCCAAAATCTGTCCTTCTTTTCAAGCTTCAAAATTAGGGTTCTTCATCAATTGAAAATATGATGTAATTTCAGTTTTTAGCTTAGATAGAGATGAATTATACAGGCTAAGATAAGCACCATAGAGTAAATTAATAGGGACCAATTACTACAGATAACAGGAAGCATATGTCTGGCATTGCAGTGATTTTTGTTCTGTGGATGAGGGGAAAAGAAAATACATCTTATTTATGAAAGAGAGATAAATTAAGGAAGTATAAGGCAAAGGTGTATCTTTTCTCTCTTATCTGATCATCTTCAGGATCAGATATAATTAGGAATAATTCCATATGGTGTTCTCAGAAAATACGTATATCATTGCTGTTCTCAGAAAATCTATAATTTTTCTAAGGGTAAAAATTACCAAACCTCTTGCCTTCTTACTAAACATGGACTATTCCTACTAAGTGACTACTAAAGGCTTGGGGTTGCTATTTTACTGGGAAGGACAAATTGAACAGCTAGTGGACTTATTTGGGTAAAAGCAACTCTAACATGTTGATTTACAGTGCTGGCAGATGGAGCTGTGTTAATGTTGTGCACTGAAAATCAATAAAGCTAAACATAAACATCTAGGTGCCTTAATTTGTCAGCACTTGGAAATTTTTCATGTCCATTTCTCTGTGAGAAATTACTGATGTAATTTTATAGATGGAAACACAAAATTTAGGATGTAGTCTCTTTTTACTTTTTTAAATGCAGCTTATATCCTTATTTTTGGTATCACAATAAATGTATGAGATAAACAGCATTTTACCAATAATTTTTTTGAAATACTAATCCTTGTATTCATCCACTTTCCCTCCTGTTTGTCTCATTAATATGCAATTTCATTTGAAACAGCTGTTTTACAGATTAGAATATAAACAAAGAGTGTATAAAGAAAGATCTTGTTTGTGGAAGAGGTTTATTGCATTTATAGTAACTGATACATAAGTAGCATTTATTATGTGTTGACATTCTAATGGTCATAACTTTTTTCATAGGGATTTAAACTTATTTAATTTAAATGTTAGTAACAGTTAAAGGACAACTATGAGTTACATTAGCACTAACATGCATATATATATATACATGGGATTTTTTCTGGGGCATTTTATAACAATCTCATGCTTCTGTGTTTTCGTCAACTTTATTTCTAATAAGTCCAGTTTTTTTGTGTGTAAAAATTAGTTTAGCCTTGATATTCAAAGAGAATATAAAAATTCCATCTCTTTTACAACCGATAGTTCTGCTATGATGATTGCTATGTTTATCCAGTATATACTGGATATAGGCCATGATCTTATTCCATGAGACATGATACATTCAAAATTTGCAATATATTTGCCTGAACAGACCTTGTTCTCAGAAGTAATACAATATAGAGGTCAGGATTCTGATGTTTATACTGGAAATACAAGTGTAATAAATGCTGCATAATAACAATTAACATATTTACGTGAAGATGGTTCTTCCAGAAGGGATTTTATCATCATTATGTTATGAAGGAAACACTTTATGCTGGATTAGTAACTGTTAGGATGGACGAGCTCAGAGAATGCTGGTGAATGGTGCCACATCCAGCTGGCAGCCAGTCACTAGTGGAGTCCCACAGGGGTCAGTGTTAGGCCCGGCACTGTTCAATATCTTTATGGACGATATGGACGAGGGAATCGAGTCCATCATCAGCAAGTTTGCAGATGATACCAAGCTGGGGGCAAATGTTGAACTGCCGGAGGGTAGGAGGGCCCTTCAGAGGGACCTTGACAGGCTA
>WEKX01002755.1:41402-53222 GCA_013390025.1 Pitta sordida
GTCTAGCTGGGGGGTGTAGGGCTGATGGTCCTGTGGGTGTCTCCTGGCTCGGAGTGGACTGTGCGCATGTGAGGGATCTAGGTTTATGTTTACTACTCTGGGGTGTGCGTTCGGTCTCTGTACGGGAGTTAGATGGTGAGTTGGACTAGATGATCCTTGTGGGTCCCTTCCAACTCATAGTATTCTGTGATTCTGTGATTCTGTGATTCTCATTTATATTATGTGGAATGGGCTGAATTGGCTCTACTGATATGAATGCTCTGTGTTTTAGTTTGAGCCTGCTACCTTATTTTTAGGGTCGAAATAAGGAGTTCGTTATAAAGTTCCCACTTTGCAGCATAGGAAGTGTTATGTCCACTACAAACACTAGGTTTATCATAACTGTTATAGCGTACTTATGGTCGAGTGAAAGTCAATGCCAGAATGGATGATGTTATCTCCAAGCCAGGAAGAGGTGAAATCTTGGAAAATGGTCTCTCCCCCCATGCCAGCCTGTAAGAAGTTGTAGTTGGCCCAGAGCTCCCGTGGGTACCTCTTAATATTGCGGTACTGACTGATGGCATTGTAAACATTGCTAATGAAAATGAAGGAAGGCCTGGAGCCATCTCGTAAAATGGAAAACAGTCCACACAACCCTGGTGAGCCCACTTAACTGAACTGTAGGGATAGCAAATGGAAAAACTGCCACACAACCGTAAAGAGAGTGGAGAACATGGTGAATGTGTTATATCTGTGTGTGTCCCAGAGAAATCCTATGATTCTGTTAGATCTCTTAACATGTCTCGTCCTTATCCCACTTCTGACACCAAAAGATGTCTTGGTTTAAGAGAAGTAAAGGGCTATTTATCACTCCTTGAACGAGAGATCATTAGAGATGTAACAGAATTTATTAAAAAGGGCAGGGAGTATTAATGGGAAATAATGATGTACAAGTGTGATACCAGCAGCAAGGGACATAAAACTAGGATTCCCCCCTCCCAACATGGAACGGGTCCCACCCCCAATGGGACGGAATCCCTCAGACCCCAACCCTCACCAAAACACCAATACCCAAAAGAAAATCCCAACAGCAATGATATACAGATAAAAATGGTAGCGATGTCCCCTGGTTATTGTCAGGGAAAGTCAGGCGTCAGCAAGGGGTAACGGATGATGCTGATGGTCCACGGATTTAGCTGGGAGAAATGGTGGCAGCAGCACAAGCATGAGCCGGAGTGGCAGTGTTCCCGCTGGGGGAAGAGCGAGGGTGAGAGAGAGAGTCTCTCTCACTCCATAGCTTTTAAAACCTTCCCCAGTCCCTCCCCTGGTAGTTTCATCTCTGTCCAATGGGGTAGTGCTCTGAGCCGCTGATCTTGTCTGTCTTCCGCTAACTCTGTAAGAGCCAGTGGTCCACCTCGTCATCATGGCAACCTCCTGCTGCCTCCACATGGCTGCTGCTAGCTCAAGCAGGGAACCAGGGGGGTGTGCAGCTGACACGGAGTAATGCGCTGCTGTGGCAGACTGGGACCTGTCTGCTGTGCCATTTCGCTCTGCACCACAGGCACCGGCTGCCCACTCATGCCCACCCCGCCGCTCACCACTGCCTGAGAGCAGCCTGAGAGCCACTCACCACTGCCTGAGAACCTGCGCCGCCACTCACAGGCTCCCGGGAGTCCGCATTGCCGTCCGGCCGTGTGCTCCCATGGCTTACAGTGCTCCAGCAGCAGCGGGGGACCAGGACGCAGGGCTGGGCAAATGCTGGGAGGGCTGTGCTGCACTATCGTGCTCTCACCCTGGATGAAAATGAGAAAAATTAAAAAAGAAAACCAGCTACATATGTATTAACCCATGACAGTACAGCACTTAAGAAAAAAGCAAGGTGATCACCCAGATCTGTTTAAAAATTATTATTAATGACTTAGAAAAGATACATCAAATTTCTTTTAGTTTAGAGGATAAGTAGTAATCTTCTTAGGGAATTTTTAACATGAGCTATAAAACAGCTCAACTTTTCATCTAACACATGTATTCTTCCCTAAATGCCACTTAGATAAGACATATATCTTTAAAAGAATATGTGAAGATTATCAGAATGCTCCTAAATCTTTTATATCTCTTTCCAAAACTTATTTTAAATAACATTGCTATGATTCTTGTGGTAAGTACAGATGTGATAAACAGGTGTTCTGAACTTATGGGCTAGTTGGGACTGATTTCCAAAAACTCAATGGGAAAGGGAAAATAAAGTTCCAAATACTGATTTATTTTTTCTTTTTCTATTTTCAGTTATATCACTCTGTTCTTGCAGTAACTATAGATGATGCAAAGTTTTTATGGTGTTGAGGAATACATTCAATGCAGGTAGCTAGGTGTGCAGCTGAAGTACAATCTGCAGTGGGCGGAGCCCCAGGAAGGAGACCATGAACTGCTGACCTTTTGCATAACAAAGGCTGTGGAGACCTGTGGCCCAGCCAGGGGACGAGACACTCAGAGATACCACAGGAGCTGATGACACCCAGATGTTTGTGCACTTAGGCGATGAGGGTATAAAAGCCCAGGGTTTCCTTTGTTCGAGTTCCTCCTAAGAGGCACCCAGCTGGAGCAGTTATTTTGTTATTTAGTATTGCGCCAAGATTAAATTATTTTAAGGACTGGATGTAAGATACTCTGCTATAGGAAACCTGGAGCTGAGCTGGTAAGGAAATCAGGTCTGAATGTGGGGTGTGTAGCTGCAAAGGGGCCTTGGTCTTAACTCCGTGGTGCAAATGTGACTGCCAGAGTGGATCCTGCATGTTTAGACAGGGAGGTTGCTCTAACAATTTTGCACCAGGGGAGGTTTAGGCTGGATGTTAGGAAGAGGTTTTTCACAGAGAGAGTGATCTCTCATTGGAATGGTCTACCCAGGAAGGTGGTGGAATCACCATCCCTGGAGGTGTTTAAGAGAAGACTCGATGAAGAGCTCAGTGACATGGTCTAGATGGTGGGAGGCTTGGATGGATGGTGAGCAGTGCCCATGGTTCCACGCTTGTGGGCGTGATCCCTGGGTGGCCGTTCGCTTGGGAATTGGACTAGATGATCCTGTGGGTCCCTTCCAACTCAGAATAACCTGTGAACCATGCCTTTGCCACAGAGTGATCCCAAGTAGGTGTTTATATCTGAAAAAGTAGGTAAAGTTTAGTCATCATGAACACTGAGTAAAATTTCAGAAACATTTAAGGTGGAAGTGGTAGCATGTATCTCTTCAGGTTAAATCTCTACCAAGAATTTTCAAAGAAATTGTGCCAAAGTGGTCTTCAGTAGATTTTGTAAGCAGGACCAATGTGTAGGTGTGTGGTAACTATGAACAATAGCTTTTGTATGCCACTCTTGAATTCTGTGGGTTCTCTATCTCTGAGTGCCATACTCTCCAGTTATCCATCAACAGATCTGGTCCTTTTCCAAGGAAAATAAGAATAATTGTAAAATAATTGTAATATTTTATGGGTGGATTCCACTGAGCTTAGCTCTGAGTTACAGGGCATTCATTTTACTACTTCACAGGCATCCAGAGGTCACAGAATCACAGAATATTGTGAGTTGGAAGGGACCCACAAGGATCATCAAGTCCAACTTTTAGTCCTACACAAGACATCCCCAAGAATCACCGTGTGCCTGGGAGCATAGAGCAAATGCTCCTTGATCTTGTCAGGTTTGGTGTTTTGACCACTTCCCTGTGAAGCCTGTTCAAGCATTTAACCACCTCAGAGTGATGAACTTTTTTCTAATACACATCTAATCTAAACCTCCCTTGACATAGCTTTAGGCCATTCCCTCAGGTCCTGGGCCTGGTTACCAGAGAAAGGAGATCAGCGTCTGTCCATCCTCTTCACCTCATGAGATAGTTGTGACTGCAATGAGGTTTCTTAGTCTCCTCCAGACTGAACAGACCAAGTAACCTCAGCCACTTCTCATATGGCTTCCCTTCGGCCCTTCACCATCTTTATTGCCCACTTTTGGACACTAATAGCTTGATATATTTTTTATATTATGACACCCAAAACTGCATACAATATTCAAGGAGAGGCTGCACCAGCACAGAGTAGAGTAGTGCAGTCACCTTCCTTGACCTGCTGGGAATGCTTTACCTGATGTCCCGCAGGACATGGCTGGCCCTCCTGGCTGCCAGGGCACTGCTGACTCATATTCAACTTTCTGTTGTCCAGGACCTCTGGGTCCTGTTCCATGGAACTGTTTTCCAGTATCTCATTCCCCAGTTTGTATGTACATCCAGTGTTGCCTCATTCCAGGTGCAGAAAAAAAAAATCCACTTTAGTATTGTGGTGAGTGTCCCCATCTCTCATGCGGGAGACCCGGGGTTCGATTCCCACCAGGGAGGCAGTGGTCCTGTTTGAGAGTTGGACTCGATGGTCGTTGTGGGTTCCTTCCAATTCAGAATATTCTTTGATTCTATGATTTAAGAATCTAGCCCTTACTCTTGTTAAACTTCATATGGTTGGTGATCGCCCAGTCTTCTAATTTGTTGAGATCTCTCAGGGCCTCTCTGCCTTCAAGGGAGTCAACAACTCTTCCTAGATTTGTGTCATCTGCAAGTCATTTATGAAGATGTTGAAGAGCACAAGGCCTAAGATGGAGCCCTGTGGAACCCCACTAGTGTCATGTCTGATTTCACCCCATTCGCTGTTACCCTCTGTACTTGACCCATGAGCCAATTACTCACTCAGCAGAGGATGTGTTTATCTAGCTGCATGCTGGACATTTTACCCAGAAGGATACTATGGGAGACAGTATGAAAAGCGGTACTGAAATCCAAAAATATTATATCCACTGGCTTCCCTTGATCAAATATGTGAGTTACCTTGTCATAAAAGGAAATCAGATTTCACAAGCAGGACTTTCCTCTCATGAAACTGTGCTGGCTGTGACCAAAGTCCTCAGCATGTTTTAAAAAATGTTTGCTAAAATGTGGCCTGTGGCTTCTTGGATATCTGAGTGTTATCAGGTTGTTGCATGTTTATCAGGTTGATAGGGCCTCTGAAGTGCAGGTTTTAATGTTTCCTCTGTGAAGTTTGATAACAGGCAAACATGGAAGTTTGTGGAAAAATATGAGAATTGCTTCCTCAGTTTGCACATTTTCTTAACTTGTAGAGTGTCTTTAGAAGCTAATTCATTTCTTGAGAGATAGTATGATATTCAGGAATAGCCTGTGGGACAGTCTAAGTAAATTCAAATCTGGGAGATTCACAGCTTGCATCACTGGTCCCGAACTAAGTAGTAACTGATGTATAGTTACTGATTACAGCATCTCATTGCATGAAGTTTTGGTCCATCAAACAGTCCACAATAAAGTATTTCTAGCAACAGTCACCTGTATAAGCTTTTGATCTACTTGTGCCAGGAAGATGTAGTATTATATTTGTAGATCAGCATGTTTATCATCAGCACTGAATATCTATATATCTTCAAATATTTGTATCCTCAGAAGAAGTATAAAAATTCCAGCTGAAACTCCACCCATCCCTCTACTTATAAACCTGATATAAACTTCAGTTATTCAGGGCTTGTGCAAGTGGTTGAGGTTGCTGTTTTCTCCCTTCTGGCCTGCATATAATTTTCCATCTTGTAGTGACTAGACTTATAATATCAGATATTTTTCTGTGATTTTATAGACTTGTGAACAATAAGTTATTTCAAGTGTATAATTAAACTATTTTAAATGTATCATTGCTGAAAATCCCACCTGCCCTCAGTGTCCGCTGAAATCTGAAGGATTGACTCTCACACTTCCTGGGATGATCACTGGTGCCAGGGTTCAGCACGCAGGCTTCCAGAGCAACAGTAATATCTGTCATTTTGAATGAATACTAATCTCTTAACAATCCATGTTTGTACAGTCCCAGTGGAAACATGTGGTGTCAGCTGTGCTTGCAGTACTTTAAAGGCTTTATTAAGTCAGCTGGCAACACACCCTGTCTCCAGGCACAGACTTTTATGGCAAAGGACCTAGGAGACATTTTTTTCCCCCTTCTTTTTTTTTCCCCTTTCCTTTCTGCCGCTCCGCTCCCCGCCCCCTCCTTCCCCCCTCCCAGCTTTCTCCAGTCAACTAGCTTTCAGAAACACAGGAACTGATTTTTTGGAAGTCTTATGAGTGTGCTGCTATGTTTGTAATTCCCACAATATAGTTTACAGGTGAGCATTTTTACCCACCCACACAGTCTTACACATTCACATAATGTCAAGTACCTTTATGCAGTCTGATATTAATTCTGTTCAACTTATTGCAATTGATTGGAAGAGAAACTGTACAGAATTTATAAATAATTAAACCAACTTTCTTAGCCCATGTAGCCATTTGAAAGGAGACTATGATAAACTGTGTGAAGGTTCTCGACCATAGTAAAATTTTACCACAGTAGAATTCCTCAGATGCTCTCTCCAGTGACCTTTTATTTAAGAACTGTACTTGCTGTTTGCTTTAATGTAGACAAAATTGTTTAATTGGTAAATGTTAAAATATTAGTTTGCTTAAGTCGTGTTTTGAGAATCAGTTGTTCAAAGACTGAACTTTCCAGTGACATTCAGAATCTTTTCTCTTGCAGCCATTTCGTAGAGTGACGTTTTCTGTTGTGAGCCAGCCTCAGGACCCACATCAAGGGTCATTGCAGAGTTGCTATGACAGCGGTCTGGAGGAGTCAGAAACACCAAGCAGTAAGAGTTCATCAGGGCCAAGACTGGGTGCCCTTCCACTCCCAGAGGACAACTACGAAAGGACTACGCCGGATGGCAGTGTTGGTGAGGCAGAGCATATGGAAAATGGTAGGGGCAAACACAACATTCACACACATAATCTCACTAGCAAGTGATACTAAGTAGACTTTTGAAAGGTCAGTCCAAAAATATAAATAAATATATTAAATAGTTAAAAATTTAATCATTCTATTTTAAAGTTTATTAAAATGTGGTATACAAAATAATGGAACATAACGCCACTAATAAAACACTTCTCTTTCTTTACATGACTTTAAATCTATACTGCAGAGGCAGCTAAAACACTGAAACACTGAAAAAAAATACCAGTAGAGGGCTGGGGAGATGGTAATCGAATTAAATTTCATACTTTTCATTTTACAAAAAAGACGGTGAAGGACATGTATTCTTGTTTCCTTCCACTTTTGGTTCAAAAACTACTTAGGTATTTTCCCAGAATGTAATATATACAGCATCAGGAAAAGAAAATAGGATTAAAAAACCCCACTCTAAAGAATTATCCTTTCCCCAAAAATGTCATATAGACTGCTTTCAAAAAAACACCAAATGTCAAGTCCATTCTTTGTTATTTAGAAAAGAATATTACTTTACTTTTCTTCACTTTTATTTTGTACAGTACTTTTACAATATCTCGTTTAAATTCAGGGTCCATTTACATAGAGGGGGAAAATACTGCATACTTATTTATTCCGTAGTAATTCTCCTACTATTAAAAAAACAAAAATGGCAATATAAATCTTATGGTAGGTTCTGTTTTTCTTTCTATATAAAAATATTCAGGATTTTAAAAGAAAAAGACCAATTCAAAATGAAAATATGAGTATTTTACTTTCTTCACTAATGGCCTTGATCTAAATTTTAATGAAGTCAGACAATGACTTCATTGCATTTTCATTTGCCCATAAACAATAGAATAGTATATGTCAAAGTATGCAGATTTTTGATAACCAAACAAATAATGCATTTTCTAATCCAGGTGTAATTGGTACTTGCAAGGAGGGTGGTATATTTCTTTTTATAATATGAATTAATTGCTTTGGCTAAGAACATGTTTTAGTTTTTCAGAGATTACAACAGTGGATAACTGTTCTTGAGTTTTTGTCTTTTCTAAGATAGACATGTCGACCCAGTAAAACTATGTTATTCATGGTAAGATATTGCCAAATCTAGGATATATGACTGAAGAACGGCTACAGCAGGCAATATAAGCTTAAAATGTATGTCCCATAACTAAGTGACGAAAAATAATGATGCTACTATCCATCTAAAGATGCAGTAGGTTTTGTATATGTATACGTTTCTGTCTATATATTCTCCTTGGTTGTTTATATGAATATATTTGTTTACATTTCATTTTTCTGGGGATGTGGTGAGGGTGGAAAGTGTTAATGGCACTACTGGAAAAATGTCAAAGAAAAAGTTTATAGACTTTGTGCCTAAATGGAGCTGATTATTTTATTGTCTGTTTTGTAGTAAGATTTTATGGTTAGGGGAATAAAATTAAACAATTTGTTAATTCCCTTGTATGCAGCGTTTTAGAACATGTATAGACATGGAATTCTGAGTTCAAAGCATGCTAATATTGTGTAAGCCTGAGCCGCACTGGAAGAACAGTAGAGCCACAACTGAATATAATTTCTAATATATTTGGCACCCAATGAAAAAAAAAGCCACACTCACTGAAGTGTAATTGAAAATGAAGCATATTTCAGCAGTCAGAAGTTAAAGCAAGCCAGTTGATTTAATGTTTTTTGTTGATGCAAAAACTGGCATTGCTTTCTAACAACTAAAGTATTTCAGATGTAACCTTGTTTTTTTCAAAAAATGATATTTTATATTTGGTAGGATGAATGTGTTGGTTTCAGTTTAAAAATAGTGTTTAATAATGGTAGATAGAAACACAGAGGCATATAAATACATTAGTTCATGGGTAAATGGCTGAAAAAAATATCCAAGGAAAATGTTCTTCATGGTAGGACTTCCATATAACAATCAGGAATTCCTCCTCTTTATAAAATCTTGAACTGAAACTTTGGCAATTAGGGTGATGTGATGAAAATTGTACTCTACAGACTTTAGATTTTGCTGTCACATTTTAAAAACAAGATTTCAACAGTGGCATGTCACCTGCCTCCAGAAATTTCTGTTAACATTAATCTATAAATAATGACAGAACAGGTTGGAATGTACTTTTGTTCTTTCATGTATGTAATATCTGACATTTGCATGAGATATTTCTGGGATATGATTCTTATGTCCACTTGTATTTCAACTATTTTAAGCACAGTTATATTGTTCAAATTCTGATAATGTAGTTTCCAATATTAACGGATCATTCTGACAGAAATAGAATTGGAATTGAAATCTGTCAAGCATTCATTTTTCACATTTAATTGGAATCTAGGTAATCTGCAGTGTTTAGCTTGGTTAGGTTTTAATCAGGATTTATACTGGATTTTAATACAGATTTTCCATGGAAACAGCATTTTGGAAGTGATCTTGGTTATTCATTTTCACTTCGAATATTAACTATTTAATTTCAGTTGGGGGAAAACAATGCATTTTAACTAATTGCTTTGGATTTCCTTTCATTTTAGAATTTGAAATTATAATTTTCAACACCATACACAAAATCTTTTTATGCATTTCATATTTCTTTTTTTTCTTAAGATGACTAAGGAAAACAAACATTTTTTATAGTTAAGGCAAATTCAAAAAGGTTGAGTTCCCAGGCAGAATAAATAGGAAATTCAACTTTCTGTTTGCTGTTAGGAGCTTATTTCCATTTTCTCATCTGAGGATAAAATACTGGAAAATTAAAAACCAAACAAACAAAAAAAAGGGGCAAGGGGGTTGGGTTGATTTTCTTAGAATATGCTGTACATTGCCTACCAGCCTACATGACTGTCAGATGTAGATTGAAGTTTTGTTCTGATGATTAGCTGTGGTGTCAGATGCGGGAGGGGGGAAAAAAGAAAGAAAAAAAGAAATGTTAGCAGATTGACTGCGAAAATTCAGTATGCAAAGATCTTGCTAATTAGTAAAATCTGCAGAACCAAAAGTAACTTCTGAGTTAATTTATCCCCTGTCCTTGGAGCTTTCCTTACAAGGAAATTCTGCTCATATGTGCAATCTTCTCTAATTTTGCTGTTAGAATGGTACTGTCTTAATGTAAATTGCACAATAATGTTCTGATTAACATTTTCATTACATTTGTATTTGTATATGGATGGTAAAGACATTAGCATGGTAAATTAGTTTCCTGGTATTTATTCATAGCCTTCTGGTTTTGACAATCGAAAACCCCTATTACAATTGAGAGGAAAATTTTAAAAAACACTCCAGTGACAGAAACTTCCACAGTTACCTCTCCTCCTGACTCTAACAGTTAATAGTTAGCACTATTAGTGCTTTAAAATGTGGTTTTCTGACTAATAATAATAGTAGTACCAAAATTCCCCCTAATTTATCACAAATAAATTACTTGCCTGAAGGATATCTTTCAACAGGGGAACCATCTGAAGGCTATCAAAACTGGTTTGGTTTTATTTTCTTTTTTTCTCCTATTTAACTGTTTTAGTGACTGTTCCTTTTTATCATTAGGATAAAGAGCGTGGTAGCATTTGCTTTTTTCTTTTAAATACCATGGAGGGTTATGTTTCCTGATAATTTACCTTTCCTCTGAATTATAAATATTCTTAGGTTTTATGTCTAGTGAAGATATAGTTGGGGTTGTATTCTCACAATTTGAGGAAAGGACAATGCAGGTTTTCCATATGTTCATAACTCATGTGTTATTAATTTCACATATGATCTTTAAGCAGACTTTCATTCTTCTGTTTCATGTCCATTCACCTGGTGGTTAGGTCTCTCTCATACCTATTACAGCCTTCATAGAAATATTTCACTATATTCCTTCCCCCCACTCCCTGATTTCTGTATACTTACTATTTATTTTTGTATGTAGTGGCCTAATTTTTATTTTTTTTTAGCTAGAGTACCTCTAGCAGTGAAATGGCAGTACTGTAGATTATGGCCTGTATATTATTCCCTGGAGATTTGATTCCACACAGGCTTAATTAGACTGTTTGCTACGCCTGAGATACTTGACATAAAGCTAGCTCAAGTATTTCTACATGAACATGTATTTGATATGCAGCACAGTATTTTAAGTTAGCCCATGTTTCATATAAGGTTTGGAGAAGCGCAGTCATCTCTGTGAAAGAGGGAAAATAAGGGAATGGTTTGCACCTTTCATTTTTATGGGGGAAATGGAGTAAAGAAAGATTAAGTGATATGTCTGCAGTCACAGATGAGGTAAGGAGCAGAGCTTGAAAATGAGTTCAGAATTTTTGTGACTCAGTTACTTGACTTACATAAAGAAATCAGTGGATAAATTACACTCTGACTGACACATGAAGAATGAAAAAGCAGGGAAAAGTAGTACATTACCTTGGTTCATATAGTCCAATAATATGCTCTGTT
This sequence comes from Pitta sordida, assembly GCA_013390025.1. Taxonomy (NCBI): domain Eukaryota; kingdom Metazoa; phylum Chordata; class Aves; order Passeriformes; family Pittidae; genus Pitta; species Pitta sordida. The sequence goes on from WEKX01002755.1 coordinate 52,632, forward strand.
CTCAATGACAATTTCAGATTTAGACTGCAACTGTCAAATTTCCATCATAAATATAGAGAAGGGGTTCATGATGTGCAAGAAGGTGACTTGAAAATGTGAAAGGTATTTTGACAATTAATAAGTGCAATTAATTTTGTCTGTAAGAGCATTCTCTCACTTTTACTTATAAGGTAGATTATTGGTTCAGTTTTCTGAACCAAAGTGTGAAGAAAAGAATCCATTAGTTTAGAGAACCCATGTTTACAGAATTTATTTCCCTCTAGCTTTTTGTAGTGCAAATAACATAGGTTAACGTTCTTGAAAACTTAACTGTGCCTTTTATAAACACAGCAAACAAGGCATTCAAACACAGAATCACACAGAAAATATTCTGAGTTGGAAAGGATCCACAAGGATCATTGACTCCAACTCCTAAGTGAATACCCATTACAGGGATTGAACCCACAACCTTGATGCCATGAACACCATGTTTTATCTATCTGAGCTACTCTCACAGTCATGTCATCTTTTTTTTATTTATAACCTAGAACCATATCCCATCATCCCATTATCCCATGTCAATGAGTTCCTCATCAAGTCTTTTCTTAAACA
>WEKX01002758.1:0-13121 GCA_013390025.1 Pitta sordida
GATATTTACACAAACATCTCCTGTGTATAAAAAAATTCCTGGCTTCCTTGGCTTGAACAATTTTTTTTTTAATCTGGAGTCGCTCACATTGAAACGTGAGCGAGACAGCAGTGGAAGGTTTGCCAGTGCTGGCAAGCCAGCCATGTGTGTGCCCTGAGAGACACATGCTAATGGGAGCTCAGAAGTATAAAATATAGCCCCACGGTGCCTCCTCCACCTGCTGCAGCTCCCACAGCGGTGGCAGCCAAATCCCGGGAGGTGCTTGGGAGGCAGAGTGGGCTCAGGGAACCCTTTGTCATGATTCCTGAGGACTCCTCAGGTGGGGATGGGGAAGAGGAGACCTGCTTCACTCCCCTGAGCATGCGAGGAACTTCCAGGAACACCCCGCAGCTGCTCCAGAGCTGAGGAGGCAGGGTGACCGGGAATAAATTTGCACATTAATGAGCTGCCACTTTATGCTGATGGAGGGTTTTGCGGTAGGGATGGGGCAAGACTTGCAGTACTGTGGTATTCGAGGGCCAACTGTATCACTAACTTTTAGCTTTCCAATAGCGTATAATCTAAAACTCTTCATGGAGTTACGTTTAGTGTTTGAACAGTGAATTCAGTGAATTCAGAGCTTAAAAACAGGTTGACCAGAACTACAGGAGCTGAAACTGTGTTGACCCAAGTCGGCTACATCAGAATTTGTGGAAGACATAACTTAATAAGGAACTGTGAAATAGAGTAGTAGTATACTAGTCAGCATAAACTGAGAAATGAACAGAACTTAGATTTTCCATGTTTGCTTACAGGTCTCTGTGTTTGGAAACATCAGGCCAGAAAACACAGAGTTCAGATCTCAAGCTTTAGAAATTTAAGTCAGGAGAACTAAAAGTTGAACTCCAGTTTTGGCTTGAACATTGTGTATGTGTCTTGTTAACATAATATAATCCTAATATAAGTTCCTTCTTAAATTCCTAAATTCTTTTTATTTATAATTGCCCTCTGGACAACATCTAATTTCTATGAGTACTTTTTCAGAAACATTTGAGTTGTCAACAATTTTATCTAAAATTTTTAAACAAATTCAATTACTCCTCCAGTGAAATTCCAGAAATGTCAGCCTTTACAGCAAGCACTACTTTGAAGTAATCTTTCCAATTATATGTGCATACAACTACAGTATTGTCTTCTATGCAAAGAAGCAGTGAGAATGTCATAGTATTTTTGGGTGTTTTCATGTTGTCATCTGTAAGGAGATGAACCTGACACTTAATATTGCATGAACACACTTATATATCTCTATCAACCAGCAGATCTTTGTGCACGCCCAGTGTTGCACAGACTCAGTTTGTCCTTGAATCAGTCACTATGAGTCAGTTTGCCAGAAAATACAGCTGGATAAAACAGATGTATGAAATAGAGGGAGTGAATATAAAAAAACTGTACTAGATTTTTGCTGGAATATTCCTCTCAGTTCAGGTAGAGAATAAGAGAAAACTGTGCTCAAAAGCCAGAGACATGTGACACTAATAAATAACAACATTATTTTGGAAGTTTGTAGAGAAATTTGTATTATCTTGCAATTTTGTAAAATTGACATAACTTGCTGTATTCTCTTTGTGTGTCCAGCTTTTGGTATCAAAGCTGGTATGATAGCTACCGTGAGAAGATGCCAAGGGTTATGCCATGTCAGATACAGCCAGATCCAGCTGGCTGTGCAATGGACTCACAACAGGACACAGCATTCCAAATGTATTTCAGAAAAGGACAAAGTACTGCATGACAGAAAGAACAATGAGAAAGAAAAGTGTGACAGAAAACCCCGCAAACACTTAGGGTTAATGAAGAAGAAGTTACTCCTGACACTGGAAGAGATTCCCCTGAAGCCCATGGAGATGTCAAGGGTACAGACATCTAGAAATAGCAGAGAAAATAATCACTTGTGTTACACTCATAAACAAGCTTTCTATATAGAGTTAGAGTAAATTAAAGTCTTGATTAATTGAAGTAGTAAACCACTAGATTTTGGGATTGGTTGGTTTGTTTGTTTGCTTTCATTAGATCTCAAGGAAAAAACCAGAAGTTTCTAAAATGTCTTGGTAAATAGTGCATCATAAATATAGGAACTAGAAGCTGGACATTGTTACACACTAGACAAGCGTATTTATGGTCTTTACTAGGTATATAGTATTGAGAAATAACTTAGACAGACTGCAGTTTAGATAGACATGGACTGTACTTTATATGGTTGTTAATATATATATAACCTATAATGACTAGAACAAATATTTCTGATATTATGTCCTTACGTTACTAGAAGTAGATTCAAGACCCTGCACCAATTCGAAAATACCTAGTAAAAAACAATCAAGAAATAAGTAATATAAATAGGTTTAATAGCTTGCTGTTATAAAATTATGTTTACGTGTAGACTTAATCACATATGACGGCTACTGTGTTAGTTTTTATTGCTAACGAAAGCCACAATATTTAAAATTTAGTATTTATGTTACAATGGCAATGTTCTTTATCATTTGCATTTTGATGGGGGGTTTTGGTCTCATTTTCTTTTAGCACCTTTTCAGTTTGTACCAAACTCTGAGCATCTGCTGTAAAGTGAGACAAATGTTATCTGGAGAAACCAAAATTTTTAGGAATGAGAGTTAACTTTTAGGAGAAACAACATTGTGCAAACAATACTGATTCAAGAGACTCTATTTAAATGCAGAGAGAGAAAAGCTATGTACAACAATATCTACTATCCTAGTTTACTTACTTAGGAAGTTGTTTTTTAGCATGTTGTGTATAATCTTGGGTTTGTTCAGTGGTCCAACTTTAAAGAAATAAATAAAGAATTTCATAAATACAGCTTATGAAATCCCTTTTCATCTGTTCTCCTCTTCCTCAAATAATATCCAGATTGATTGCAGTTATTTTATTCATATTATATTGCAAAATTTTTAAAGTCTAGTATCTATTATTTTTCATAGGTTGTTGTGTTACTTGAATGAAATCTGACTCCCTTACCAGTATTTATTTTCTCAAAAATCTTTTCATTTCTGTTGTTTCCTGACAATGTGTTCATGCTTTCAGAGAAATTCTGGTTACTAATATAAATAATAAACAATCTTTATAAGGGAAAGAGGAAGCTTGAGGCTACCAATGAGTTCCCAAATACACTATTCTTATGGAGTATTTTAAAGTTCAGAAGCCAAACAGTTTCATAATTCAAAAATATTTGCGGTTTCAGTTGCACTTTTAGATGTTTTTTATTTCAGATGTGATGTTGAAAGTATCTGAGGGTTTCCATAAGATTAAGAAATTATTCTTTCTCCGGTTTATTAAACAAAATAATCTAAGTAGCTGATGTTAAAAATAATACAATTGTAACTGCATTAAAAGCATGAAGACTTTTTTCCTGCTCCTGAAGATTCTGTTATATCTGTCAATAAACAATTTTGAATCAATAACTAAAAGCATAAAAATTCTATGATCTCAGATTCTCTCTTATCAAGATGTAAATTGACAATGATTCATAATTCAGCTGGAGTATTCCTTCAAGGAGAAATTATGTGTATCCAGAACTCCAAGTACTAAGAGAGCATTACAGGTATTTTTGGAAGCATAAAATAGAAATTATATTGATTTGTAATCCCCTCCCCCCCCAAAAAAAAAAACAAAACACCAAACAACAACACAAAAACCCAACCAAAAACACCACCTTCCAACAATCAAATCACAATGCTCCCCTACCTTCTTCAGTCAAAGACCAGAAATTCATGTGTCAGCTCATTTGAGAAATTCTGAAAACCCACAATTCAGCGTTTGTTGATAGATCTTTTTGTGACAAAGTGTGGTAAAACAGGTTCAGTGCCTGTCGTCCACTTTGATTGTCATTTAGAAACAGATGTAAACTCCCTGCAATTTGATGACTAACCCTCAGGATCAGAGGCCAGAATAGTGCCAAGGATTAGTGCATGATGGAGGTTTCTAGAAGGTTCAAATATTTCAAGCATCTGGTAAACGTGGATCAATTACAACATTTCATGAGTAATGAAGGTGCACAAGTTAGGCAGTCATATGAACCTTTCAGATGTAGTTATAAATCTCATGTTTGTTCACAGGTCTCTCAATTAACATGTCACTCTAAAATAATTCAGCCAATGACCGATTGTGAAATTCTAATCAGGACTAAATTCACAAATGATCACTCTCTCTTTTACAAAATCGTGTATGGAATCAACAAAAATGTAATAAATCTCTCCTGAGAACTGCAACACATTTCAGTGTTGCTCTAATTAGCTACCTACTCTCATGTATAACTTTAATATATGTATATATATATAAATAACCATAATATTTATATCAGAAGGAATATAAGCTTACTAGAATCTACGTTCCTTATTAAAATTAAAATTGAAATATTTTTTTCCATGTCTAAATTTTCAGTATTGCAATTAGCTGCTCAAGGCCAAAATTAAATATTAATTTCAAATTAATGTTTAAAAGAAATTCTATAAAAATTCAATTATGAGATCTTTACAAAGTTAAGGATAATTGTGTTCTTCAACAGTAGTATTTTTTGAGAATTGATTTTATTAGAGCAAATAATTTTCCTAAATAATACTGGGGTTGCAATTAATACATAACACTTCACTTCTACTGCCCTCCTCCCTCACAGTTTTCTCATTGCTGTTTACAACTACCTGAAGGGAGGTTGCAGTCTGGTGGGTGTAAATCTCTTCTCTCAGGCTGCCAGCACCAGAACAAGAGGACATGGCCTTAAGCTATGCCGGGGGAGGTTTAGACTGGATATTAGGAAGAGTTTTTTCACAGAGGGACTGATTTCTCAGTGGAATGGTCTGCCCAGGGAGGTGGTGGAGTCACCATCCCTGGAGGTGTTTGAGAAAAGACTGGATGCGGAACTCAGTGACATGGTCTAGATGGTGGGAGGCTTGGATGGATGGAGCACGGTGCCCATGGCTCGTGGATTGTGGATTTGATCCCTGGGTGGGGTTTCGCTTGGGAGTTGGACTAGATGATCCTTGTGGGTCCCTTCCAACTTGGAATATCCTGTGAACCTGTGAACAGTTTAATGTTATGTATCAAACTACTGTTAGCACCTCTGGAGCGCCCACAGTGGCAACACGCCCAGGAGTGATCAGTCTCCCAGCTGGGGTTAGAGTAGCAGGGGACAGCGTATATGTCCTCGTTGATGCTCCTTTCTCCTTAGACATTTTCCCCACTTCTGCATGAGTCATGTCTACAGCTCTGGAGTGTGATCATCCATGAACTGCAGAGTGGTACCTGCCCTGCTATGCTCTTAATTAATTTTGGTTTTTATTTCTGTTTTTCGTGTACATGCGGCATACATACCTTTGGCGTTTCTCAAAAGAAATAATTTTGCTGGTGCTTTGACAGGCTACCTGCGGTGATACAAGTGGTACAAGTGGTGTTTCATGTGTTTTCATTTCTTAGGTTATTTACTTGTTGTTAAAACAACATTTACTTCCACACATCATGAAGTACGTTGCATATTCACAAAAGGTTTATGTTTTCTGTTGTTGCTTGTTTTTCATCTTATATTGAAACATCAGCCTTCATGAGTATTTTTTTAAAAGAGTTGGGTTTTTTTAAGTAATACAGTGAACCCTCTCTACGTTGCATTTCCCCTCTCACAGCTTCACTTCTTTGCAAGCTGGTTTTCCTGATTGAGGAGGTCCAGTTTGCGGGGCATTCCTGACTGTGCCTGTGCTAAACTAGAAGTCATGAATATGTAAAATTTTCCCTGCCCACTACACTGCCCTCTTCAGACCTGAGAAGCTCTGGGGTTGTGTCTGCGGCTCCTGCTGCCCACAGGAGGCCCACACCAGGGAAAAACCCTCTCGTCCACTCCATCGTGCAAGCTCAAGCTGGTAGCAGCCTACCTGATCCGCCTGCCCTATAATGTGGGACCAGGGCTGTTGGCTCTACCCTGTTGTATGTGGGTGTTTGTGCCAGTGACTCCCTGCGGCTGTGGGCTGCTTGCACAATTAAAAACCCATCTGTGCTGCTGGGTTTTGCATGTTGGAGCTGTATCTCCACCCTGCACCCCCCCTGCATCTCACAGGGACTCCCAGGCACCCTCCGCCTCCTATGGTGAGTAACATGCACCTCCCGTGGCAGCAGGACCACCACCACCCCTGGCAGAGCCAGGCTAGATCTAGCCAAACCCTAACCCTAACCTTAATCATAATCCCAACCCTAACCCTTACCCTAATGTTAACTCTAACTGTAGTCAGAAAAAAGCCTTGAAGGGTTCAGCTATGGCAGAAAGGAGGACTACAGTCAGCCCTCTCTACTTCTCGCTTTCTCTCTCTGTTTCACCTCTTCGTGGATTAGGTTTTCCATGATTGAGGAGGTCCATTTCATGGGGCATTCATGACTGTGCCTGTCCAAACTGACACTCATGAATGTTTAAAGTAGACAGTCATGAATTAACCCAGCCTGCCGCACTGCAGAGATCACTGTTGCACTGCTCTGCTCTGCACGTCGGCCACAGTGCAGAACACTGCGAGGGCATATTTGGCTGCCACAGCGAGTCCATACTGGGGCTGTTCATGCTTTTCTGGACCCTCCCTGGTGTGTTCTCTCTCTGCCCTGGGGAGCTGCAGTGTGGAATGCTGCTCTGCCCCAACACCCACTTCAGTCTCCCCAGCTTGCAGGAGGTTGACCTAGCTGCCCCACTGTCCCTGCCAGGCCCGGGGATGGTGGCTGGCATGCTGCTTTTGAAAAAAGCACACAGTCCTTTACCAATTGCCTGTGCACTGTGGAGAAGGCATATGCCTGCCCACTGTCTTCGCTGGGCCCGTGGACAGCGGCTGGGACTCTTGTCAGTCAAAATCAAAAGAGGGGAAAAGCCTTATGTCTAAGCTGATGCATTAATGGGAAAAAAAAATAAAGCACACATCAGTGACATAGTCACTCTCCTCCAGGATGTGGGTTGGGGGGGTGGGGGTGCAGAGACAGAAGAAGTAGAGGGAAGGGGGAAAACTCCAGGAAGCAGGTGGACACAGGCAGGGAGGAGTGGGGCTGCAAGTCGTCCAGGTGTGGCATGCCTCTGTCCTCCGTTTCTGTTGCCAGCTCCTCCCACCTGTCCCTCCATGCTGTGTCACAAGCCAAGCTCCGTGGAACTGTGTTTAAGGAAAGGCTGGCCAAGGAAGGGCAAAGTTTAGCACTGATGTGACAATGCTAGCAAGATGCCAGCTCGGTGTGAACCAGCTCCCTGCACCCTCCCCCCCGCCCCCCGAGCGTCCTGGGGCTGGTCTCAATCACAGTATCACAGTATCAGAGTATAGATAAGGCTGGAAAGGACCTTGATGATCATCTAGTCCAACCTATAATCCAATATCTAACCTATCATCTATATCTAGAGCATATCACTCAGCACCTCTCCCAGCCTACCCTTAAACACCTCCAGGGTTTGCGAGTCAACCCTGCAGGCAACTCATTCCACATCTGGATCACTCTTTCAGTAAAAAACCTTTTCCTAATATCAAGTCTAAACTTTCCCTGCTGAAGCTTAAGACTATGACCTCTCGTCCTGTCCCCAGAGACCAAGGAGAAAAGATACGCCAGCCCCTGGTGGAGCACCAGACTTGGCCAGGTGTGCTCAAAAAAAGGTTACTGGTTAAGTACTGACTAGTTTTAAGTTTGCATTTTTGTTGTTGTGGAGTCACAGACCAAGGTAGAAACCCATCTTAACTCTCTTGGAAATCAAACCTCATTGCTGTGGATACTAGTCTTGCTTTCAAATGGGAAGATAACAGATCATCATTAGAAGCAAAGCATTCCTGCATTACAAAATAAGCTGCAACTCAGAGAAACTTGGTAAAACTCTTAAAGTTTTATTACTTGAGTAGAAACAATTCCCTTAATGTTATTGGATAACTGGGCTGTGAGAAAGAGGTATTATGTATAAAAACAATACCAAGTCTTTACATATGAAAAGTTAACATGAGTCACCTGCGGTCTCCCTTCACCTTGCCTGCCTGTGGGCACGCTGGCTGGGGAGTCCTGGAGATGCTGGAGGGTCCCCTCCCTCCCCCTGCTACTCAGCCACTGAGCAGGGCTTGAGTCAAAGGGCGCCCCAGGCTCAGATTGCACAGCACAAGTTTTCATGGTCACTTTTACAGTCTGATTGAAAAAACATCTGCCTCTGCCAGCCATGACTCGATCTCTGGCTCCTGCACTGCTGCTCAGAACCCTGGCCCTAGTCACTGGGAGCTCAGCTGCTGCTCAGCTGCCACTCAGCTGCCCCTCGTAGCTGTATTCCCTGGCAGGCCTCTGTACCAGGGAGGTAACACGGCAGTAAGGGTCAGAAGTACAGTCCTGCAGTAGCTTCTCAGCCCACAGCAAAAGTCCGGGATGCCCACAGTGGTGACATGGGTGCAGGGACCACTCCAGGGATTCCCCGGGCAGGGATGGGGCAGAGTAAAACACCCCTTTCTCCCCTGAAGGGTCACATTGTGTGAAGAGCTTCAGGACATGCCCTGCAGCCACTTCAGAGCTGAGGGAGTGGAGGGATGGGGGGGAAATTTGCATATTAATGAGCTGCCTCTCTACGTGGAGGGAGAGTTTCACGGGGGGCGGGGCGCGGGGGACACCAGACCCACGGTATGCTGATATTTGAGGGTTGACTGTATTAGAAATCTTTTACTGTCACAGGCAAAACAAACTCCAAGGTGGGGATATAAAGAATTTATTTCTAACAATATCAGAGCATAAAGTGAGAAGCATCATCTTTAAGGCACCCTCTATCTCTTACAACAGATGCAACTTCCCCCCTTCCTCCAGCAGGCAGTGGGCTTCTCCGTGGTCCACAGGTGGATTTTTGCATTCCTGAGAGCTTTCCATCAGCTGCAGGGGGACAACCTGCTTTCACCATGGCCATCACCACAGGCTGCAGGGAGACACCTGGAACACCTCCTCCCCCTCATTCAGTCCTGTCCTTGGTGCCTGCATTTGCTGTTTCATCTTCTCACTGCTCTTCTCTGGTGGACATATTTGTTTTTCTCTCCCTAACATTTTTTCCCCCTTCTTAAATATATTATCACAGAGGTGTCTATATAGCTCCTGATTGGCTTGGCCTTGGTCAGCAGCAGGTCCAGCCAGAGGCTGGCTGGCATTAGCTCTGCCAGCAACTTCTTGAAGAAAAGCTTCCCCCATAGGCATCCCCACTACCAGAAACCCAGACACAGAAAAACCCAATACAGTCCCACCCTCAGAGATTTATTCAATAGTGACACAGAGTTGAATATTCTGATACTTTTCCCACGCTGAATAGTATGTAAGTACCTTCCAAGAGTTGTAGAAAAACTTGAATGCGAAATATATACAGACTCAATGCATGTGAATACTATAACTAAGAGAAAGATACCCTTGATCTAAGGAAAATCAGTCAGGACTCAAGGTAGTTGCATGCATGCTACAGAAAAAAATTATTTTTGGCCTGAGAGCCAAGGAAAGAGGGACAGCAGTGCTCTCTGCCCTGCCAGGTGCCAAAAGAGAACCGCCCAGATTTGTCGCCCATTTTTAACCCCTTGTCTCATACATATGCAAATCACTCAATGAATATTCATCCCTTCAACATTATGTCATTTGCCATGAGTCCTTCAACTAAATAGCTTCAGTGTTTCTCATTCTTTTTCCCTTGTTGTGGCTAACGCTCACTTTGTTTACCTTCAGAGACTGCAGAACAACGATTTTAATCCTTAATATTCAACCTTAACTCTCAGGCCTCTCGAATGATTTTAAACTCTATTAATCCTTCTAAAATTCACTATAAATTCACTAAATTTTCACCAATTCACTAAAATCCCTAAATCTCTGTGCCCTTACTTAGCTCACTAAATTTGTAATTTTCTGAATCTCCAAATCACCCTGATACTCATAAAATTGCTATAAGTGGAAAAGTTTTGCTTCTTGACAAAAGATGCTTTATCTACGCATGTAGGAAAATGATTTTTCCATAATAACATGATGTTGTAGAATAGTAGAATCATCAAATGATTTGGGTTGCAAGAAGCCTAAAAGATAAAGGAGCCAATATGTGCATCTCAAACACCAATAACTGTGGAAACAACCAAGGATTGCTATTTGGAGGAATTCACAGTGAGAAAGAACAGGAGAAGGCGGTCATAGGAAAATAAGGCAATATTTTTTTGAGAAAAATGGACTTGTTCTGGATCCTGGGGATAGGCACAATACAGTACAGTGCAAGCACAGCAATGAGGCCAGGAAGTGGGCATGGACTGTTGACCAAGGACTGACCCAGCAGGAGGGGATCAAGACCACAAAAGCTCCCTGAAGCCCTCTCACCCCTCTACAGGAAGGTCCAGAAGAATGGAATGGACATGATAACTAATTTGCATGGAAAGCCAGAGTGTTATCTCCAGGGGGGGATAACTGCTGTATAAACATTTATCCACAACACCCAATACACGCACCTGAGACCCTGGATACTGTATCAGCTGAATCGATGTTGGAGTCAGAACTAGTGATCTATTTTTCTTTCTTCTTTTCTTCCTCTCTGTTCTCTCCCTCTCTAATCTCACTGCTGTGATAAAGGACATTTATACCAGTGTCATGGTTTAGACCCTGGCTGGATGCCAGACACCCACCCCAACTTCTCCTGAAGGAGAGAAACTGGAGAATAAACTTGGTTACAGGCAAAAACAAGGCAAAACTATAAGTTAAGAACATAAAGGGTTTATTTTCTAACTAACAAGATCAGAACTGCAAGGGAAGCATCATTTAGAAGGCAACCTTTCTCCCCCTACCCCTCCTTCTCTTACAATAGATGTAATATTCCCTTTTCCACCAGGAGAAAAAGGGGGAACATAGGGTAAGGGTAAACCAGGCAGGTTGGTATTTCTGACCAGATCCAGGGTAGGAACCATCTCTCTGCCCTTCCATAAAGTTCTCTCTCTCTCNCTTGAAGGCCATGGCAGCACAGAGAGCTCAGGCAAGAACTGAGCTGTTAACTCCCTCGCTGCCAGAGCAGCAGAAAAACCCCCTAAACCATAACAACCAGTAAGTGTGAATAGATAGATAAGAGACTAACTCATGGCAAACATATAACTTTCCAATAAAACTCAGTAAGCTTTTGCAGATCCACTGATCCTGTTTTTCCTTTTGTCTACAGGAACCTACAAATCCCTTCCTCTTAGGGGTGGGATGTCAGAGTACTTTAAAGATCACCTAGTTGCACAGACAGATCTCCCACCATGGTTCTAGTATCGTGAGTTCACTCCTTCCTGGGTTTTTTTCTTTATGAATATGGTCCTACGTTGCACAGTGCATTCATGACTGCGCATGTTTAAACTGACCATCATAAATATGCAAATTGGCCACGCCCATTACATTGCCTCATGGACTGCTGGTGCATTGTTCCATTGACTTATGCTGCACCAGAATGGTGGCACGGACTGCCAAGGCACAGCTGCACCAGCCTGCTCTGCCCTGGACCTATGGCACTGACCACCAGGGCTGGCAAAACTGTTGTTAGTGAAGGTGCTGCTGTTGTTGTCAAAACTGTTATTGCTGAGGTTGTTGAGGGTTGTTGAGGCAGTGGGGGAACTGTGCAGGTCCTCTGGCACCGGGATGACAGGGGCAGCAGCTCTGTTACCATGCCAACAACCTGCGAGAGTACCTGGGCAGCCACTACCACCCCCTCCTTCTGTTTCCATGGAAACACTGCGATACCTCCAGCACAGCAGACACACACACACATATGATCCCTACTCCCACACTGCAGTGACACAGGCAAGGACTACTCTGCTTTGTCCAATGTACCTGACAGCACAAAAAGAATTGCTTGCACTGCATTTTCCACCAGGAGAAACTGGCTGTCCCACTGGGACCTGCCCCCAGACACCAGCCCAGCTGTTCCACCACCTGCACTGTGGGGACAAGTTCTGCGCTGTGCAAAGAAACATGGCCAGGGGATGCAGCCAGCAGGAGAGGGAGGCTACACCATGAACAAAACCAATTGCACTATCTATCCCCTTATCTATGGTTTACATGGGCTGGGACCCAACAGGGTGGGGTCAACATGCCTGCTGCCAATACATATGCGGGTGGATGGCTCCCCCAGGGCGTAGATGGGTAGGGTGGGCAGACTTGTCCCAGCACTAGCATGTACAGCCGAGTGGTGAAGGGGACTTTTTTTCCTGATGCAGTGTCCCTGGGGGTTCCAGGACCCTCCTGTCCCTTGACGTTGTGGCAAGCGGGACAGGTTGACAGGTTATTTCGGGTTGGAAGGGACCAACAAGGATCATCTAGTCCAACTCCCAAGCAAGTGCCCACCCAGGGACCCAACACACAACCATGGAACCATGGGCACCACGCTCCATCCATCCGAGTCTCCCATTGTCTAGACCATGTCACCGAGCTCTCATCCAGACTCTTTTTAAACACCTCCGGGGATGGTGACATCACCACCTCCCTGGGCAAACCATTCCACTGAGAGATCACTCTCTATGTGAAAAAGCTCCTCCTAACATTCAGTCTAAACCTCCCCTGGTGTAGCTTAAGGCCGTGTCCTCTTGTTCTAGTGCTGGCAGCCTGAGAGAAGAGATTTACACTCACCTGACTGCAACGTCTCTTCAGGTAGTTGTAAACAGCAATGAGGTCACCTCTGAGCCTCCTCTTCTCCAGTCTGAACAACCCCAGCTCCCGCAGTCGCTCCTCACAGGGCTTGTCCTCCAGTCCTTTCACCATTCTTGTTGCCCTTCTCTGGACCCTCTCAAGGAGTTCATCTTCCTTTTTAAACTGGGGAGCCCAGAACTGGAAACAGTACTCAAGATGTGGTCTGACTGGTGCTGAGTATAGGGGAAGAATGACTTCCCTAGTTCTACTGACCACACTGTTCCTAATACAGGCCAGGATGGCATTGGCCCTCTTAGCCACCTGGGCACACTGCTGGCTCATATTAAGTTTCCTGTCAATCAGTACTCCCAAATCCCTCTCCACTTCCTCACTCTCCAGCCACTCATCCCCCAGTTAATAGCAATGAATGGGGTTGTTATGTCCAAAGTGAAGAACCCGGCATTTGGACTTGTTAGATCTCATATTATTAGAATCTGCCCATTTCT
>WEKX01002758.1:19958-32781 GCA_013390025.1 Pitta sordida
TGTGCTCATCCTCAGTGAGAAAATGGAAAAAATTTAAAAAGAAGCCAGATACATATGTATTAAGCCACGACATTATCTGTTTCCTTAGACAAGTCATAAACACTCTTGGTTTACTTCCAAAACAATAAAAAATTACATTATAATGGATAATTAACTGTTATTTGGAATATATCACTTGTTACTTGATTCATTTCAGGCTATCTTTATAATTAAGAGCTTACTTTCACAAATTTTTGTATTGGGTCTCTGAATCCCTAGCAGTCCTCACAATGTTGTGCTTCAGAAGGGGGTTGATAACACACAAGTGTTTTGACTACAGCTGGGCACATTGCCCCTTCCCCCTAACTGAGGATAAGGTTCTGGGAGGGCACACGAGCAGGCCAGTTGGCCCAGACTAATCAAAGGGATATTCGATATCATATGATGTCAGCTCAGATATAAAAGCTGAGGCAGGGAGCAAGGACGGGGGTGCATACATTGTTCTGGATGGCTGCTTCCTAAGACGTATAGGAGCCCTACTTCCCTGGATGTGGACACCTCTGCTGATGGGGAAGTAGAGATAAGTTCTTTTGCTTTGCTTCTGCATGCGCTTCTACAAGTACTTTCCTAATGTATTCCAAGGGCTATTTATGTTCTGTGTGTACAAACCAGGATTAGGTTTTCAGAAATCTGTACATTTAAATAGATAATTACATCAGGATACATTTGTGGAGAGAAAAAAAATAATGTAGCTTGAGGCATTTGATAAGGCTTATGTTATCCTGGTCATCTTCACAGCTCTGGCAGACCCAAGACACGATAAAAATAGGGGCCCATAGCCCTCCCTGACCTTCAGCCATATGTCCCACAGTCCCCAGAATGACATTACAAGTCTGTGTGTGTTTAGATATGGTCTTCATATGTAGATAGGCCTACTGATTATACTGAAATAGAGATACGTAAAAGTAAATCTTAATCCAATATAAATGCTTATCAGATTATAAGTTTGCTGATTCACAAGTTCACAAGTTCCTCCAAGTTAGAAGGGACCCAGAGGATCATCTACTCTTATTCCAACACTCTGAAGCAGACTGGGAACTACATATAAGTTCTGGTTCTTGTAACCCTTAGGAGAAGAGGAGGCTCAGAGGTGACCTCATTGTTGTCTACAACTACCTGCGGGGAGGTTGCAGCCAGATGGGTGTAGACCTCTTCTTCCAGGCTGACGACACCAGAACGAGAGGGCACGGCCTCAAGCTACGCCAGGGGAGGTTCAATCTTAACATTAGGAAGCGGTTTTTCACAGAGAGAGTAATTGCATATTGGAATGGGCTGCCCAGGGAGGTGGTGGAGTCGCCGTCCCTGGAGGTGTTCAAGAGAAGACTGGATGAGGAGCTTAGTGACATGGTCTAGCTGGGGGGTGTAGGGCTGGATGACCCTGGGCCCCTTCCGGCTCGGAGTGGCCTGCTAGACTGTGAGGCATCTAGGTTGGTATTACGCTCTGGGATGTGCTCTCAGACTCTGTACGGGTGTTAGGTGGTGAGTTGGACTAGATGATCCTTGTGGGTCCCTTCCAACTCATAATATTCTGTGATTCTGTGATTCTGTGATTCTGTCTTACATGTGCTCCACATAAGCTTTATGTTTTTAACAGGATACACAAAACACAACTTCTGATTCAGATAACTGCAAGGAAATTAAAACATGAGGTTCAGAAAGACCGAGTACTGGGTCCTGCACTTTGACCACAACAACCAATGATCACTAGAGGCTTGGGATAGAGTGGCTGGAGAGTAACCAGGCAGAAAGGGACCTGGAGGTCCTGATTGACAGCAGGATGAGCATGAGCCAGCAGTATGCACATGTGGCCAAGAAGGCAAATGGCATTCTGGAGTCCTATATCAGGAATAATGTGGCCAGCAGGACCAGGGAAATGATTCTTCACCTGTACTCAACACTGGTTAGTCCTCACCTCTAGTACTGTGTCCAGTTCTGGGCCCCTCAATTTAGGAAGGATGTTGAGGTACTGGAGTGTGTCCAAAGAAGGGCAACAAGGATGGTGAAGGAACAGGAACACAAAGCCCTGTGAGGAGTAGATGAGTGAGCTGAGGTTGCTTAACCTGGAGAGGAGGATGTGCACAGACTATTCTGAGCTGGAAGGGACCCACAAGGATCATCGAGTCCAACTCTTAAACAGCACCACTGCCTCCCAGAGGGGACAGGAATCGAACCCGGGTCTCCCACCTGAGAGGCAGGGACACTAACCACTGTACTAAGTTCAAGGGAAATATCATCACTCTCTACAACTACCTGAAAGGAGTTTGTAGCCAGGTGGTATCTTCTCTTCTCCCAGGCACCAGCTGTAGGAAAAGAGGGGACAATCTTAAGCTGTGCCAGGGGAGGTTNTGTGCTCCACATAAGCTTTATGTTTTTAACAGGATACACAAAACACAACTTCTGATTCAGATAACTGCAAGGAAATTAAAACATGAGGTTCAGAAAGACCGAGTACTGGGTCCTGCACTTTGACCACAACAACCAATGATCACTAGAGGCTTGGGATAGAGTGGCTGGAGAGTAACCAGGCAGAAAGGGACCTGGAGGTCCTGATTGACAGCAGGATGAGCATGAGCCAGCAGTATGCACATGTGGCCAAGAAGGCAAATGGCATTCTGGAGTCCTATATCAGGAATAATGTGGCCAGCAGGACCAGGGAAATGATTCTTCACCTGTACTCAACACTGGTTAGTCCTCACCTCTAGTACTGTGTCCAGTTCTGGGCCCCTCAATTTAGGAAGGATGTTGAGGTACTGGAGTGTGTCCAAAGAAGGGCAACAAGGATGGTGAAGGAACAGGAACACAAAGCCCTGTGAGGAGTAGATGAGTGAGCTGAGGTTGCTTAACCTGGAGAGGAGGATGTGCACAGACTATTCTGAGCTGGAAGGGACCCACAAGGATCATCGAGTCCAACTCTTAAACAGCACCACTGCCTCCCAGAGGGGACAGGAATCGAACCCGGGTCTCCCACCTGAGAGGCAGGGACACTAACCACTGTACTAAGTTCAAGGGAAATATCATCACTCTCTACAACTACCTGAAAGGAGTTTGTAGCCAGGTGGTATCTTCTCTTCTCCCAGGCACCAGCTGTAGGAAAAGAGGGGACAATCTTAAGCTGTGCCAGGGGAGGTTTAGATTAGACATTAGGAGGAAGTTCTTCACAGATACAGTGATTGGGCATAGGAATGGGCTGCCCAGGAAGGTGATGGAATCACTGCTCCTGGAAATATTTAAGAAGAGACTGGATGTGGCATTTAGTGCCATGATCTAGTTGACAGGGTAGTGTTAGGTCAAAGGTTGGACTCAATGATCTCAGAAGAGAAGGATGAATAAAGAGCAATCCTGAGAAGAGTGGATGAAAATCTAGACAGGCGGTAGCACTGTATGTTTGCAGAACATAAAGCCAACCCTGTTCTGTGCTGAATCAAAAGAGGTGTGGCCAGAAGGTGATTCTCTATTCTGCTCTAATAAGACCGTACCTGGAGTATGATGCCCAGCTCTGACATCCACAATTCAAGATTGATATAGGCTTGTTAAGGCGAGTCCAGAGCAGGCCACATAGATTGCCAAAGCTGGGGATGTTTATCCTGGAAAAGTGGCAGAGTGAGGGAAGATCTCACTGAAACCTTCCAGTATATAGAGGGTGCTTACAAGACAGAAACCATTTGCCAGGACTTGAAGTGACAGGAAAAGGGTCAACAGTTTTAAATTGAAAGGGAGTGGGGTTAGACTGCACAAGTCACACCATTCTATAATTCTATGAGCCTGTGACAATCTTGTAACTTTCTTGATTGAAATTAAAGGATTTTCATCTGTTTTAGATACAATGATTTTTGTTGTTGTTTTATATTTATGAAACAATTCAAATATTGTTTAAGTATTCAATGACATATTAGATGTACCTATCATGTTCACAAATACTTAACAGATATGAGGAGTAATCTCTAGGAGGCAATTCGGATGCAGCATACTCTGGATGTTAAGTCGATGGATACTCAGTTTACAGTTGCTTTTAAAGCAAAGTTTTAGCACTGAAAGTAGTTTCCTGCACTTAACATTACAATTATTTTCCTCAACGAGAGATTGAAACTCCTCTATTCCTTCTGTTTCTTTATATTTTCGATTTTAAAATAATTTCATAGATTTTTTCTTCTTTTTTATATCCTCTATCTGCATGGTTATTAAAACAAATTGAAAACATTGAAATAGGAAAACTAATTACTCACTTGCATATTGTATGTCACAATAACTTAAACCCCGTCCTTCACGAGAAATGGGACTGACCATGGCCCACACGAAACGCTAAACTCACAAAGAAATACAGGTCACTAATATGCATGCAGACCATGCCCATTGCTCCACCCCCCAGTGCTCCAGAGTGTTGCGGACAATTTTCTGTTTCTCCCCTCTCACTGTCAACACAGGGGAGCAAAAGGAACCGTTTCTGGGCCCCGTCTGATTCAGGAGACACCACCCCCCCCCCCACCCCCCACTGTTAGCTTTTCCAGGCTGCTGCAGCTGTGCTTCCACAGGCCAAATCCCGTGCCACGGCTTCCCCACCCCGACCCCGATGCGCATGCCCACGGTGTCCCAGCATGGCATCTCGGGCCACCAGAACTGCCACAGGGTGGGGGCTGCCAGTCTGCTGGGACTGCTGTGGGGGAGGGGCTGCTGGCCCACTGAGGCAGCTGCGGGGCCGGGGCTGCCAGTCCACCGGGGCTGCCGTGGGGACCTAAACTCCAGGCTTAGCTGGAGAGACTGCGTACACTTCCTGCCCGCCCTCCCTGGGGGGCGGGCCCATCCCACCTCACTAGAGAGAGCCAGCACCACCCCTTGGCAAAGCAGAGGCACTGCGCCTGCGTGCTCTGGGCAAACTCACAGATCCTGGAAGCTGGATTGTGAAAAAATTGCTTCTCAAATGGGCCGGGTCGTGAATGAGAGATAGCAATGCAGCGGGGGTTCACTGTAATATGTACGTTGATTTAAGCACATGGTGAAAATATTCTCAGTGAGGGAATCTTGGAATGCCTTTTAATGTCATTTTATGGAGGTTGCATATGACTACTGAAAATTAGTTTTCCCTCCAACTTTAAAGTAGCCCACGAATCTTCTACCGATATAAGGAGAACAAGAGGAAATTTATAATTGAATAAGAAAATAGATGCATTTTGATTTAGAATATTTTAGGATATTTTAAAATAGTGCTCAATAGTCATATAAAATGTACATGCAAACCTAGTTTACTCAGAATAAACCACATTCTGAATTGTCATAACTTACTGACAGGTATGTATGCATACTTAAAAACACACTCACAGTGTTACCACTCCTTATTAGTGTCACTTTGGACACTAATGTCTGTCACACTAAATGAAAGTTTAGATTTTAGTGTTTACGATAGAGAAAAATGATACTTAGATACAAGGATTCTACTTGGGAATGGCAATTATGTTGATGTCAAGGCCTTCTTCATGGAACTACATGTGAAAACTCTGGGATACATCTGGAAGATTTTCAGCTAAAATATTAGACAGAATGTCTAATGCCTGAACCAAGGCCACTTGGCCACTAGGTCTGTTTAGCCTAGAAAAGAGGANCATGGGACACGCCATACTTCCGGTGTTGACAGTCCTGTCCCTGTCATTTCACTCCAAACACACCACAGTGTAATTATAAGAGATGTTAGTAAAACACATTCTTACATCCAGTCAGCATGTGGCTCTGTATTTCTACTGGATGGATTATGATGCAGAGCAACTTTACAGAATCACAGAATATTCTGAGTTGGAAGGGACTCACAAGGATCATCTAGTCCAATTCCCAGCAAACATCCACACAGGGATCGAACCCACAACCCCAGAGCCACGGATACAGTATTCAAGATGTGGTCTGACCAGTGCCGAGTACAGGGGAAGAATAACTTCCCTAGTCCTACTGGCCACACGGTTCCTGATACAGGCCAGTATGCCATTTGACTTCTTAGCCACCTGGGCATGCTGTTGGCTCATATTAAGTTTTCTGTCAATCATTACTCCCAAATCCCTTTCCATTTCATCACTCTCCAGCCATTACTCCCAAATCCCTTTCCATTTCATCACTCTCCAGCCAATCTATCCCCAGCGGATATCGATGCATGGGATTTTTGTGTAGGCCTTGCCCCCTCTCGAGCCTCTTGTCATTTCTGCTGTTTTTTCATGATGTCATACTAGGGATACTTTTGTCCATATAAGATATGCCTTGTTCATAACATTATCTAAAGTCTGCTCAGTCTTATGGGTTTGTTTGTATTGATTTTGTTGGGCTCTGGATAACAGCATTGTCTTTCTAATGCGCAGTGAATAAGTAACCAGAGGTATTGTTTAATGTTTTGAATTGTCTTTCAGCAACTGTAATGGGAGCTGGAAATGTCCAGTTATTACTGAAATCCCATTAAGAATCCCTAGGTGACATATTTAGTTGTCAGATGTTGCAAATAGATTCTCTGAAGTGTAACCGATGCTGATTGTTACTGATTCGGATGTGTTGGAGATTACTTAGTCATTTGCCAGTACCTGCATCTGATGATAGAAAGTATATGGCCACCTTTATCATATCTACTGAGTGAAATTATAGAAATGGCCACAAATAAATTTGATATGGCAAATAAAAACCAACTTTTCATATGTGTACATCATTCGTCAAATGTTTCTGGAATTTCACTTTCAGTAAACAGCAACAATATTTTCTGTATGTTGGTGAAAAATATGATAATCAGACCCATAAAAAAACTGCATCTACATGTAAAAAATCTGAATTTTGCAAGAAAGAAAACAGAGTTATGTCACAAGACTTTATTTTTTTTCTTTTAGAGTTCTAGTTGAAAGTTTTGCTCATAAAGGGTCAAGGTGGAAACCATTGAATATTAATTACAACAGTTTTATTGACCTACAGCTTTACTTAGGAAAACTCAAAAAGAGGTAGGATTATCAAACTATATGTATCTTGTTGGAATTTGTCTTCATAGCTCTGTCCACTCCTGTGTAAGAAGACCATTGACAGTGTTTGTGGATTGACTATTTTGGCCTTAAAGTAACAAAACTAATGTTATCAAAATCCAGTTCAGTTTTTGAGGTAGACGCACAGAAGTCATAACCTAGTAAACAAATAGTTTATTTATAGGCATGCATATATGTTATATATATGTATGTAAAATAGGAAATTGTATAAGGGATAAGCAGCGATTATGTAGGTACAGATACAGATATAGACCCCTTTTTTTTCAGATACAGGAAAGGATTAAAAAAATTAGCAGAAAACAAGAGGCATAATGATAACTTCTTCTCTTTATTTTTTTATTACAGTTAAACCCCCTCCATCACAAGGAAAGGGACAGGCCAATGCTGTCACGAAACATTGAACTCGCGAAGAACTGCCGGTCGTTAATATGCATGCAGGCCACACTCATTGTTCCACCTCCCGAACTCTGAAGCGCTGCGGACAATTCTTTGCTCCTTCCCGTAGTCTGTCTTGGCACAGGCGAGCAAAGAGAACCGTTTCTGAGCAGCTGCTGTGACCGCGTGTCCTTGCAGCCCAAACCCCATGCCACTCCCACCCCAGGCCCCAGCCCAGCCTGGCTCGGCCCCGGTGCCCCAGGGGACCCGCGCCAGCCCGCATGTGCTAACCCTGCCTCCGCGGCAGGGAAGGCGTGTCCCTGAGCTCTGGTCAGCATTCTTGGAGCCTGGAAAAACCTTAACTTTGCTACACTGCTACACCCCGTGCACTTATGGCAGGGGGGAGGCGTTGGTATGGGAGTTTTTTTCCCTTTAATATCCACCAGTCCCAGCAGAGGCAGTGCTGCCCGGGCTTTGACTGGGCTTTGAGTAACAAGGAATGGCATGTCTTGTGGTGGTGCTGCGCTGGGTCTCAGCGGAGCACACAGGACCGGGGCAGGGCTCTAAACACCACTGCGAGCTGCAGTAAATCACGCTCCGGCCGCCGTTGCCGCCGCGCACACCCACCACCACTGCCGCACGCGCCAGCCCCTGCCGGCGCAGGCACAGTCACCGGGGTCAGGGGGGGAAGCGGCGCAGGATTTAGTCTGTGGGAGCGACTGCAGCAGCCCGGAGAAGCCCACAGGGTGGCAGGGCTGGGGAGGTCGGGTTTCTTTCCCTTTAACATCCACCGGTCCCGGGAGAGGCAGCGCTGCCTTTACGGTCCCAGAGGGTGGGGGAACACAAGCCTCCTCCTGGCACAGCGACAGCTGCTCCCTCCCAGCACACAGCTTGCCTCACTTTTGTGGGCCATTGCGAGCCCCCTCCCCGCAGGGCGGGGTGAGTCCTGCCCCACAGCCACCGCAGTGCCGCCCCTCGGCAGAGCAGAGTCAATTGTGCATGTCTCAGCCAGCTGAGCTCACTGACCACTGAATCATAATTATGAGTAAATTGCCTCGCAAATGGGCGAGGTGGTGAAGGAGAAGTTGAGATACAGTGAGGATTCACTGTATTTCAAAAGAACTTTTACTTGTAATGGCATTTTGTCTAGGCATATATTATTTACATGCACTACAGGACTGAAGCAGCAGAACTGACACACAGACAACAGAGTATTAAAATATGTAACTACTTTTAGCAAAGCTGTATGTGGTATGTTGCAGCAGAGTCAACTTGCATTAGCTTAGTACATCTGTACTGCATCACTGATCATTAGCTGCAGTTCATCCATTATGGTGCAGAGATTGCTTATTATGTTCCCAGGGCTCTTTTATATGAAGGAGCAGTAGTGCTGTTTGCCATAATGGTCTTGCCCTGCTAGCGTAGTTTTAATTGAGTTGAGCCATAGGACCCCACCCAGTGCTGTTATGGGAGCAGAGAGCCATTTAGTGGATAACACTCTATAAGATTATGGTTGTTTAGAGTATATATAGGACAGTTACTTTAATATCCTACACAACTAAAACACTACCACATTTTACCTACCACAGTCATTTTATCTAGTTATCCTGCTTCCTAAAACAATGTGAGTCTGATGCTTTGTGTCTGTCTTTATGTGAAAATTACTGCTTGTATGGGTAACAAGTGTTTTCAGTTTTGTGGTCACGTGAGGGAGACAGAAGAGGTCACCTTTACAAAGCAAACATTTTCTGTTTAAATTCCTTCTACATCTTTAAAGTAACTATTTTACCCAAGCGGAATGAAAACTAAATATTTAAATCTTTTACATATTTTCCATTTGTTATGGTTTAGGGGGTTTTCTGCTGCTCTGGTAGCGAGGGGGTTAACAGCTCAGNCTTCCTAAAACAATGTGAGTCTGATGCTTTGTGTCTGTCTTTATGTGAAAATTACTGCTTGTGTGGGTAACAAGTGTTTTCAGTTTTGTGGTCACGTGAGGGAGACAGAAGAGGTCACCTTTACAAAGCAAACATTTTCTGTTTAAATTCCTTCTACATCTTTAAAGTAACTATTTTACCCAAGTGGAATGAAAACAAAATATTTAAATCTTTTACATATTTTCCATTGAAAGTCAAAACTAGTTGACAAGGAAAGTATTTTATTTTTTACCTTATAGGAGAAGATTGTAAATAATGTCAAACAGAAACAAGGGTAAATAGGTGCTCCTCCAATTCTTTTATTGGAATAGTTCAGATATATGGACATATAATCCTTAATTTAACTAATTACTTTTTGATTTCTAATTGATTTACAAGGCAGCATATCAGATGAGCAGCATGTCTGGAAAGAAACCAAACAATAATTTCCTGTCAAGGTTATGTACATTTTTTATGGGGAAAAAATAAATAATCATGAGCCATCAAAATGAAATTAGAAATATAATTTCTTTCCAGAGCTGTTGAACACAGTCCCCTTCATTTCATATCTCTGACTGATCAAAGATCAAATAAATAAATATGGTGGTCTCTTAAGATGATGACTTGTGAAATCCCATTAATTCCATTTAACAGGATTATCTGTCAGACAGCAATCTGCTGTGACTCTGAATCTAGTTGTACTTTCTTTCTGTATAGACTATCTAACGTGTTTGCCCAGCACTGAAGACATACTGGAGAATCACCAGTTTGCAACACAATGGCATTGTAGGGAGCAGAACCTGGAGTTATTTTTTTGGAGTTAAAAAAATAAAAAAAAAACAAGCTTAGGTTGGGAAAGCTTTAAAAATTATTGTGGTGAAGGCGAACTGTCCTCAACACTCTTTATAAACAATGGAGAGAAAAATAGATCAAAAAGGCATGATTTTTCTAATGCTGTTCTTAACTTCCTGTAAGGATAGGATGATTCATTGTCCATTGTCCATTGAAATGCCCACTTCTTTTGAAAATATTTTGAAGCAGTATATAGAGTATTCTCATTTAGTGGAGAAATTTTAGCTAGAAGAAGATACACTTTTTAAGATATTTTATACAAGTTGAAACAAAGAATGTTTATCCTTTCATAAGATATAGGCTGCTCTATATATCTGAAGTGCAAATCCCTTTACAATTTCTTAATAATATATAAGCACTGTGAGAAAAACATTTATACTGTAAATACAGTTTTGCTAAATCAAACAATTAAAGTAATTCTATAATTTGAGATTTCTAATTCTTTATGTACTTGTGATAAGCTCTGAAAGACCATGTCTCTAGTAGTCTACCTCTTCATCTGTTGAAATGTAAAGATGTCATAATGCTTCCTTGGCAGTGGAAGACAGTCTTATGATACCGTCCTCCCCCACTTCACTCTCATTTTTCCAAAGTCATTTTCACAGAATCACAGAATATGCCAAGTTGGAAAGGACTCACAGGGATCACTGAGTCCAACTTCTGACTCTGCACAGTATTCTCAAAAGTCACACTATGTGCCTGAGAGTACAGTCCAAATGCTTCTTGAACTCTGTCAGTGTCAGTTCTGTGACCACTTCCCTGGAGAGCCTGTTCCAGTGCTCAGCCACTTTTTGGGTGAAGGACCTTTTCTAATATTTAACCTAAACCTGCCTTGACACAACACCAGGGTCTTGTCACTGGTCACCAAAGAGAAGAAATCAATGCCTGCTCCTCCTCTTTGCTCAGTCTCATCTTCTCCAGGTTCAACAGACCAAGTGACCTCAGCCGCTCCTCACATGGCTTCCCCTCAAAGCCCTTAACCTCCTTTGTTTGGACACTCCATCTCCTTTGGACACTCTCTAACAGCTTTATATCTTTCCTATATTATGGTACCCAAAACT
Organism: Pitta sordida; assembly: GCA_013390025.1. Taxonomy (NCBI): domain Eukaryota; kingdom Metazoa; phylum Chordata; class Aves; order Passeriformes; family Pittidae; genus Pitta; species Pitta sordida. Next base: position 31,191 of record WEKX01002758.1, read on the forward strand.
ACGCTCAATATTCAAGGTGAGACTGTAACCATGCAGAGCAGAGCAGGACAATCACGTCCCTCAATTTGCTAGTGATGTTTCATCTGATGTCCCCCTGGACATGGTTGGCCCTTCCAGCTGCTTACTCATATTTAACTTTCCTTCAGTCAGGATCCCCAGGTGCCTTTCTGTGGCACTGCTTTCCAGTATTTCATTACCCAATCTCTACCAACACCCGGGGTTGCCCCATCCAAGATGCAGAATCTGGCACTTTCACTTGTTAAACTTCATATGGTTGATAATTGCCCAGGTCACTAATTTTGACTGCATTTTGCTTATCTTATTCTAATCCCCAAGAAATCAGTAGAGACAACTGCGCTGTTAAAAACGAAAACTTTTTTTCTCTTTGTCTTCCTGCTTTGAGTTTTCCCTTTTTCTTCCCTCTCTTTGTTTCTTCCTCCATTCCTTTGTTTTTTCCTCACTTTCTTACATTGTAGTTACTTTTCTTAGGGCGAACAAGGGGTTCACTGAATGCCAGAGCTAGTGTGAAGGATTACATAAGAATATCTCTGATAGAGAAAGATTACCTGGTGCATCAAAGGACCAAAAACTCAGTGACAGAAGGATATTTGACTGACTGCTCAATTTCAGCAGCATTTGCCCTAACCAATCTAGCACTGACCCTTGCAGCTGTAGGGGCCATGACTGTAGCCAGTACACATCTAGAATATGTTGGACTTGAATGACCTACAGGAATATTTGTCATCCCTGTAGAAAACTTGTAAGATGAAAGCAAGCAATATGAAGTCACAGTTTGAAAGGGTACGTGAAACCTACTTTTAATCACTTTTTCATCACCATGGAATCTGTAGTTTCTAGTTGAACAACTCCATAGGGAGAGGAGTTTCACTCTAGGTCAAGAGTGAAATGCCAGCTGGATGGAGGAAATTATTGGAAACATTGTGTATTAGCTCTTTTGTCAGTCTGTTTATATCCCTTCTGAGGGGAACAGAAGGGCCTAACTGTTGAACGGAACCATCCCACAGGGAGGTCAGCTGCCTCCCTGGGACCCGGGCACAAGATCCTGCTGAGAGGTTGCCAAAACTAATTCAGCCTTCAGATTATTATCCCCTGCTGGTTGTCCAAACTGATAGTGATGAAATCAACAAGAAGGCATCCGGAGAAATTAGGGAGGAGTTTAAGGACCTTGGTCACTTGATCAGTGGAGCAGGAATGCAGGTAGATTTTTGCTCAGTCCCTGTAATGGTAGGATTGGACCCTGAAAGGCATAGGATTCTTTCTATTAATAAGTGTCTTAGGGACTGGTGCCACCAGAAAAATATTGGGGTTTATGATCACAGGGCATCCTTCACCAAATGAGGGATTATAGACGCAAAAGGGTTTTGGCCCGAAGGCTGGGTTTTAAGCTAGGTTTGAAGGGGGAAGGGGATCCAGTAGTCACTTGAGAGGACACTGAAACTGGTAAAAATGAGTCAAATTCAAATTCAGCAACACAGTTGAAGTGCATGTATACCAATGCACACAGCCTGGGCAAAAAAACAGGAAGCACTGGAGCTTTGGGTGCATCGGGAGTGATACGATATAGTTGCCA
>WEKX01002759.1:211-16096 GCA_013390025.1 Pitta sordida
AGTCACTGGAGAAGGGTCTGAGTTTTGCAGTATAAATCTATAGCACATGGCTCACATCCAGCTTGCTTTGAAGTGCAGTAAAATAAATGCACAACTGTTTGCACCAGTGCATACACTTTTTAAAAGTGCAACTTCCTAGAGCTCTATAATGGAATTTACTTACCAGAATGTTTTTTAAGCAAGCAAGTGTGCCATTATCATATACTTGATCTTACTGAACTTAAATTTTAGGTTAATTCATGGGATTTCTATATGTTTATTTTTCTCTTTTTGTACACAAAGAAGGGAAGTTTAAGGTTTGCGGTGCTATGTCTTAATAAAAAATTAATATAAATATGATGTTGAAATATTTCATATATATTACATCTATTTTTAAATTAAAATTAGGTGGAACTGTTTCTTGCTTTCCTTGGTGTTTGTAAACTAAACAGGAATATATAATACTGATAAAAGTTTTGCAGATCATGTTATAATAGCAATAGCTTATATTTTATCTGCATCCATATCTAAAAAGGAAATAAATCACTAAACTACTTTTGAAGTATTTTTTAATGTTTTGTCTAGTGCATAAGCTCTATGATGAATATTATTTTCTCAATTACTGCTAGAGCAGCTTCATGTATTTCGCTAACAATTGCTTTTCACCTTTGATAAAACTGTAGAAAATACTTCAAGTACAAAATAATTTCTCCCAGTATATGGTAGAACATTTTTAAACTGTAAATTCAGTGGTAATTTCATGGTAGATGTGAAACCTTCTTTGCTCTCTTCCTTGTTACTACCTGAACCCAATTTTTCAATTTTTAACTCTTTAACTGTTAGATTTTTCTCTGTTTTCTCAGACTTCTTAAATGGAATAGCAGAGCTATGAGCATTAGTAATAATCAGAATTTGAAGGTGCATTCATGGCAACTGGAGTTGAAGCCATATTTTTAAATGTTTTCTGAAATTAGGAAATACAAAAGAAATAATTTCCTAATGGATACACATAGTAAATTTGACAAGGATTTAATAACTTTAGATTAAATGTATACATATTAAAGAATAAGTTGGACTAGATGATCCTTGTGGGTCCCTTCCAACTCATAATATTCTGTGATTCTGTAATATGGCACAATATTCCACAAATTCCACAAATATGTACTGCCAGGCAGAATTTCATAGTGTAGACATTATCCATAATAATATCTTACTGTGCTGTCTTATTAGATGCATTAAAACCTGCAAAGCTGAAGTATGACTTAATAGTCCCTGGTTGCTAATATGGTCGGGTTACCAGGCAACTGCTGGGAAATATGTTACTTTATAAGTATAAAGTAACAGTTTCTGAAGTTTGAGGTTAATTTTAGATATTTCCAGATTGGATTTAGATTTTCAGATCTCTTTTACTCATAATTTATTGTGCATTTGTTGCATCTCATTTTATAAAGTCTGAGCATTTCTACCCATGAGTTAGACCATTCACTTTGAGAACCTGTCCAAAAGTAACTTCTCTGCAGATCAGCTTAGTCTTGTGAATTCTCCTGGTTTCTTAGAACTTTGATTTGATTCCAAGATCTTGCACAGTAAGAGGTTTCATATCACTTCTAGATGATAACAGTTTGTTCCTTTCTTGAGGGCAACTGAACTTCTTTTCACTTTGTCTCCTGAATTGTTTTCAAGTGCTCAGTACCTTGTTTTAAGAAAAAGAAAATTGCTCTCCAGAGCCTCAAGATGAGTAAAGGGATCAGTTACTTGTAGTTGCCTAAGTTAAGATCCCTAAATTGCCTAAGCAATTGAAAATGTTGACCTTGTTATTTCTCATGTTCAAAACAATTATTTAAAGTACTTATCAATATCAGTCATTGATCAAGCTGAGATCAAGCTCCGAGCTCTTTTTGTATGATCAGTGACAAGTCTGTAACTCTTAAAGGTAAATATTATTGATGCTCAAATTCTGGTCTCTCATGCATAAATTATAATCTGCATCTATCTAATCTCGGTCAAAGCTGCTGAGTATTGGTAGACAAAACTCTTTTCCCAGACACCTCCTTTGTGCTCAGTAGCCCTGTACATGCACATTCTGCTCTGGAGAAAGTCAAGAAAGAAGTATTGACAGAGTCATTCTGTTTCCTAGCAGACGGCAGAAACAGGCAAATCAGGCCAAGCTTATAATTTTAGCAGTTTTTCCTCCTCAAGTATGTATGCTTCTTCTTTTACTGCTCAAAGACTATTCCTCCTGTCAACTATGTTCTTGTTCTTAATTCTCTGATAACTGAAGGATGAGAATAGCTGGAGATATTGAAGGTCTTAACAGTAAGCCAAGAAAAACAAAAGGTGAGAAACTTCTTCTGGTTTTTAGAAGACAGACTGTCCAGACTCCAACATATGTGAATTTCGATTAATGTTGCAGATTGATACTAAATGAAAAGCTATTGTGAGGCATAACCAGTTCATTTCTCTGATTTCCTCGATGAGGGGATATAATAAATTCTCTGCAATCTGGTTCAGCAGATTGGCTTATATCAGTGCAAAAGCTGTGCTCAGATCAGTAATTGTTCATGATCAATGTACTGAAATGATAACAAAGATTAGACATTGGTGATTTTATTGGCTAGGAAATATATTACTTGAGTATCAGTAAAGGCATGTGAATGCAGTCGCTCAATATTTTTATATCACAAGAACTAGAGTCAAGCTTTCCGTGAATTAACTACATAGGTTATTTAATGCCTTGATATAGGACCACTGATGAGTACCATGAAAAATCATTGGCAGTAAAATCTGTTTTCTCAACGTCGTATCAAGGTATAGAGATTTCAGATGATTGTTTCAGTGCCAAGACATACCTCAGTTTTATTGCTGACATTGGGACATACTATAGAGGCAAATATTTATTCGAGAATAAATTTCTTGCCTCCAAATATCACTGAGTAACCACACAAAGAGCAACCTGTGAGTTACTCAAGCTGATTGGAAGTGTAGTTTCTTTTTCCTGTTCTTTCTCCATAACACTTCCTCCCTCTCGTAAGGTTAATTCAGCATAAAACAAGCAAACAAACAAACAAAACCAAATATTTTTCTGAAAAGAAAGAGATGTAAGCCGCAGGGACTGGAGCTGTTCTGCAAAGTCCTAGCTGCTCCCTCACATCCCACTGGCGTAATGTCTGCATGCACTGTACTTACCCTCTCTGTAAATATCTTGGCAAAGGGAGAAAACCTAGGAAATTCTTAATTTTCACTAATCCTCTCCTGCGTCCTGTTTAGTACAGTGGTGAGTGTCCTCACCTCTCACACAGGAGACTGGGGTTCGATTCCCCGCCGGGGAGGCAGTGGTGCCATTTAAGAGTTGGACTCGATGATCCTTGTGGGTCCCTTCCAACTCAGAATATTCTGTGATTCTGTGAAATGCTCTGGTCGTGAAATGTTCTGTTGATAAGACCTGAGGTGCTTAATGGACTCCAGTATCAGGTGCAGCAATTGTAATCACACTGATATGGAAGAGAAAAGCTCAAAGGGTTGACACTCATTGTGAACTTCTGCAGGACATTTAACCAGGTAGATGAAAGCAGAACTCAGGTAAGCACAAGACAACAGAATCATTCTCAAGCATTATACCACCTTTATACCTGCATAAAATTTTTGTCTCGTTTTGAAACTGAAGTTTTCTTTTCCATTGTTTCAATGCTTTTAAAATGCTTGTAGACACACACGACATGATTCAACTAGTTATAACTTGCTCTGCTTCTCTTGCACTGACACAAAGAGAGCTCTATATGTTATATATATATATAGAGAGAGAATAGGTTATTAGAGATACCTGCTGCTTTTATGTGAAAACAGTATTTCCCTTCAGGGGAGCTATCTTGTTAATGCATTTCATTTCAAAGTGTGCGAAATTTGCTTGATAGAGCTGTACATTTATAAAATAAATTTAATAAAAAAGGACTAAAAATCAAAACCCACAGAATCTTTCAAAAGCAAAATCTCTCCTTCATCTGTAATGACAGACAAAGGCAGAGGGCTGAAGTCTCTCTGTGTGGTGGTGTAGCAGAGCTCCTTAGCAATGTCTCATAGAGCTAGGAATCTTGTTTTCTCAACTGTCAGTCACAAGACCAAGCTGCAGTATGTTATTACTTGATCACTAGGGTAACAAGTTGGAAAATGCTGCCTTCGCTGCTACACAGGTTTGGTTCATGTCTTTGCACTGTTAGACTGCCACAGCCACAGCATCTGCTTGCTTTACCTCTCTGTTTACTTTCTTCCCTGCAGGACCTGTAAATTCGACATAAATCTAGGAAGGAAACAGAGCCCAAACTCTGATGGAGAGAAGTACTGCTGAGTACCTGTATTTCAACTTAAATTTTTGTAGAGGTGGAAGAAAAAGGAGGAAGTTGCTAAAACAGTTCTTGCTGTTCTATGTTTACATAGATTCCAGATGTTTTATTCTCCAGACGTGGAGGTTTAAAGGGATAATAGAAACACCAGCAAGAATACAAAGAAGACAGACCAAGAGAGATCCTCACCACAGTGTATCAGTGAAGATAAAAATGTTCCTATAATTTCCATATAGAATAGTTTTTATGTAGTGTTGAGAGGCTACTTACCTGATAAGAATAAAGACCCTTTTTCCATCTATGAATCTGAAACAGAATAGGTAAGCTGTATTCCTTGATTCACTTAATTTAAAGAAAATATACAGTAATCCTTCAAATATCGTGTGGTGTCGGTTCCAGAATGATGCCATGATAAGCAAAATCTATAAAGTGGTGGTAAATATGGTAAACAGGGTAAAGACAGTAAAGAAGTGATAAAAAACCCTGATGTATTGAACCCATGAATAGTGAACCGTAAAGTAGCGAGGGATTACTGTATTTGGAAGTAAAATAGTAATCTGAGAATTCAATTTTAATGAGTACATCTTTAGAGGTCTCCTGGGAGTAATAGTGAAAAGGATGTAAACTTCAGGCTCACTGAAACACTGTTACTTATTTACTGTGAACTACGCAGTCTTTGTAAATAGAGTTCATTTCATTCAATTCTGTCCATCCTCAAAATTCAGCAAAATTCATTTAAAACATGCATTGCTTGTGCTTTTCCCACAGGAACAGCACGCTAGGAGAGCACAGACATCACAGAAGGAGGACTTATTATTACAGCTAAATTTTATTTTTTAATATCTAAGAGTTAGTCTCAAACTGCTTAGTTATATGATTTTCCGTCTCTCTGTTGTGCTGTAAGGCCATTGTAAATTGTGCAAATATGGTTACATGGACAGTAAAAATGGGAAGTGTAAGATCCTCATCCCCTACATTATGGATATAGAACTCTGAAATATTTTACTGCATATTTAATGCTATTTTTAATAAACAGGAACAAAACTCCCAATTTTAATAGTGTTTGCATATTCAGTGAGAGTCTCTACATAATGAAGCCAAAGCGTAGATCTCCATGGATTTGATGTGCTTTAATTAGGCATTTCCTGAGCATCTTATAATGTTTCAGTACTGTAAACCCAAGGAGGGCAGAGTGTGAAAAGAAGCAACAGACTTGACAATGATTTTACTGGGGGGGGAATATCCTTATAAAAGTCAGACCATCTGAATGTTCTGAAGGAACTTGAAAATGAAATCCATGTTTTAAAAGCATAGTTTTATTTTGCACGCATAAACAGTACCATGCTGAATGGGAAACAGATGTAATATTATTTGCATACTTTTTGCACACTTTGACCTGTTACTATCAGCTGTGAGTGTCCCTCTTGAGATGTAACACAAACTCAACTGACGTTAGAGTAAAGGGGATCCAAGGATCTTCATGGATTTGGAAGATCAGTCCCCTAAGTACTGATTTATCAGTTAACTTTTTCCTTCCTCATCACATTACATTACATTAAATAATGGAGTTTTCTCTTTTTTTTCTTTTTCTCTTTAAATACAAAAAGTCATGGTATACAACCAGTAGCTGGTAGATTACTCCATCCTGTATAGTGTCACTTGAAATTAACTAGACCTGAAATCTCAATTAATGGTATTTAAATTGGCCATTTCATGTTCTCTGTAAAGGAACCAAAATGTTTTATGTATGTTTCCTGTAGGTCATTGTTTGTTTCTGCTTTAGCTGAAGAATTAGCTAATGCATACTGTGTCTGATCTCAAACTTCATTCAGTCTTATCATAATTTAGCCATTTGTGGTCTAAGAGACTGTAACTAGAATTCTTCTTTTCCTGCAAAGAGTTTTAAAGTATTTTTTACTTATCATTTTCTGCTACCCATGCTAATCTCTGAGTTCCACTGAATTACTGCTGCTTGTACAGGAAAAAAACAAAAGGAAGAAAAGAAAAACTATGTTCCCACTGCATTATATGCAAACAGGAATAGGAAAAGGACATAATGGGTAGAAAAAGTAGTGTCTACACTAGTAAAGGCAGAGTAGTAGAGAGTGTGAAACAAAGATTAAAAAGGAAAATATACATAATCTCCTTCCCTTAGAACTACTTATTTTGAATTTACGTCCTGTAACATGTTCCCTTCAATTCTGGAGTGCAAATAAATATGACATACTCCATTTTTGGATGAAGAAAAAGTGAAGGAAGAGCTATGGAACTGCAAGATTAAATGATAGCAGCTAACTGCATAAATTAACATGTATCATAATATGTAATTAATATGTATCCCCAAAGCAGAGAATGTTTGCAGCAACAGGCAGTGGTTGTGGTTTGTAATTACTGTTTCAGGAAACAGATGAGCCTGTATTAAAGGTCTGGTGGCTGATTAATGGAGATTTTTCACTCAGATATTACCTGGTTACCAAGAAAGCAAGAAACATCTTTCTATCACTCTATGTTTAAAAATAGAAATTTGTCCCAATTATGTTTCAATATGCATTTTCTCCAATATGAAATCAAAATAAAAAGTCTTGAAAGACTTTTCTTCTTTGATCAACTCTAATCAAAACAGTCAAGGTATGTAACAAGATTTTTCTTAGTATTGTAGGTGTCACCCTCTCCCCTCGCACTTATATCCATGGTATTTTCTGGAAATAGTACAAAAGCTGGCAGGGAAATTTGAGACTTATCCAGTTTTCAATACATATCTCATTTGCTGTTACAATGACAACATTTTTCCTAATATCTCTTTCATGAAGACCTTGTTAGACAGTCCCTAGGTTTAAACATCCTCTTTAATGTTTTGTTTTTCCTAAAGCGAGAAATTATTTTCTTCAACTTCTGTAGAGGGGAACTCTGACTCAGTCTATTTTACCTAAAAAACTCCTTCCAATTCCAATCCTGAAGTAGTATAAAATATATTTTAATTTTCTTTTCTGCCCTCAAATTACATAGCTCTGTCTCCGTGTATTTAATTTTAACAATACAAGATCTCTTTACAAACTGCTGGGAAGGGATGTTTCATTATTCTAGTTTCTTCAGTGTAAGGTAGAGCCATTTTATTTGATGAAGCAAAATAATTGTCCATCTGACTTAGAGAAAATTCCCTGCCTGTGAGCAGGTCAATGATTTATATTCTACAGAAGTCAAGGTGGAACTTATTAGTGAACTCAATGTCTCACAACTGAACCTGCTTGATGATGTTCTTCAGAAAGAGATGCCTCATGAAAAAAGAGATACTGTTCTTAAAAGAATCTGGAAAGCTTACTGTGACATTACTAAAATCCTCTATTTTTACATGAGGGTCAATTTGGAACAGTTCCAGCGGTACGTCTGTGGCAGTCAACTTATAATGAGCACAGTTGGATAGGAAATGTCTCTTTGACTTCAAGCCCATTAATAACCTTTCACATGATGGAGGTCTGCCAAGGGGTCTGTAATAGATTTCTTTTAGTGTTATTTTCTGTTGCACCTGTCATTAGTTTGTTCGACTTCAAATCACAGGGTCTTTTCAACCCGTCTCAGGTAACTAACATCCAATTTTGTTTTGCTTGGGATCTTGCTTGCTGTGCTAATGGCAAAGTCTTGAAAACAAAATCATTTGTTTCTGCTCAAAATAGGTATTAGGCTACATAAAGTACTTGGTTCAAGACTTGTCGTCTCTTGTAATTTCATTATTTTTTTTGGCATTAACTACTAAGTCTTTAAAACCCTCAATTATCGCTCTTAAATGTTCATAACATTTAGCTTGATGGTTCAGCAAAAGTGCAAATATGGATGTCACAGAAGTTGTTAATAATTAATGCCTTTTAATACAAAAATGTTGGGACTTGTCCTGAATTTATTAAAACGTGCCCCAACTTTAAAGCTTCTTTTAGGCAGCAATCTGATCCAATATGACCAAGAACACTGAGGATCTTAATAGACCTACTTTCGTGATAAAAACCTCTGTTAATAATAGTGTTTGCCCTTTAAGTTGCCAAAAAAGAAATACTGCTAGGATATTAAAAATTTTAACACTGCCTGATGTCACATGCTTTTAAGACTTTCAATTATTGCAACTCATTCTTATTTAACTTCTTCAATTAGATTCTGCTGTCTCAGGAAATGGTAAAATGCTGATATTAAGATATTATTCCATGGATTATCTCCGTCCATCACTCTTCACTTGTATTACTTTCCCTTCAATTAAACATTGTACCCATTATCAAGTGTTCACTGGCATTTGTATGTACCCTTTTATATCAACTGAGACTACATTATTCCTGAAAGAATTTTGTTCATGTTTCTTTGTGCCTAAGCAAAACACAAATATAACGCCTAGTTCTTCCAGCTTTGAATCAATTTACATCTCCTTCATACCATCTCCTAATACCCAAGGCTCTTCAGTTCTTCTGAATCTACTCTGTAGGCTCTGCTCTCCCACGCATAAAGTTGTTTCCTCCTCAGAAGTGACCAAATCCTCATTTGCTGCCTCTTTCCAGTCTGTTCCAACCTCACCTATCCACTCTGATGTCATTCCTTAATTCAAATATCCCCACTACATTTTAGTTCCATCCTTCTAGTCTGATGACCTCACAGACCTTGGAACCTACCCTCCAATCCAAAACTTTTCTGCTCTGTATAATTTCTGGACTCTTTTTCACAGGTTCACAGGTTATTCTGAGTTGGAAGGGACCCACAGGGATCATCCAGTCCAACTCCCAAGCGACTCCCATGCAGGGAGTAGCTTAAGGTCATGTAATCTTGTTCTGGTGCTGTCAGCCTGAGAGAAGATATCTACACCCACCCAAGTACAACCTCCCTTCAGGTAGTTGTAAACAGCAAAGAGGTCACCTCTAAGCCTCCTCTTCTCCAGGCTGAACAGTCCCAACTCCTGCAGCCGGTCCTCACAGGACTTGTTCTCCAGTCCTTTCACCGTCCTTGTCACCCTTCTCTGGACCTTCTCAAGCAGCTCAACATCTTTCCTGCTTGTTGCTGATTTCTCCTTTTTTTTTTTTTTTTCAGTATGTGTTCCTCATGGATGCTGCCGTGAAATGTACTGCGGTATTAATGCCTTGCTTCCTTTGCTGGCCATGTCTACTCCCACACCCACAAGGCTTCTGTTCTAGAACAGTAAAAAGACTCAGTCTGCTGCCCATATCCTCCCAGAGGAGTAAGACTCATTTCCTAAGTGGATTGTATGACCCTTCATAGTGAAGCTGAGATGTAAGGATAGAACAGAGATTTCCTGTCATTATGACTGCTTAAGTGACTTTTGCAGTTAATGTAAACACAGAAACTGAAAAGAATAATTCTCCAAAAAGAAGAGCAGGATGAAAACTAAAAGCTCTGCCTTAAATGCACTCTTCTTGGTGATTTCCACTACATTTTAGGAGTACATACAGGCTGTTGCCTACTAGAGGCACTACCAGAGCATGCTGATGATTGTCATAGATATTGTGTGACTCATTAGTGATTGCAAATCTTCCATAGCCTTTTCTGTAGTGTGTGAGAAACATCTAACTTAGCAGTACCTAGAACATGGATGTCAACATGTCTCTGCTGCTGGTCATCGTGTGGATGTTATGTGGATACATTTTCATCATTGTACCTGTTCTCCATTCTTAACTCATCTGAAATCTCAGTTTTTGTCCCAGCACCACCTGGTCTACAAGTCCTAAATTGACAATATCTTGAAATTAATGGATCTTGCAGTACGAAGAAGGGAGAGGAAAATGGAGAGATTTTGCTGTATAGTCTCTTGGACGGCCTTTTGAATTGCATTAGATTATCTAAATTCAACTGCATAGTGTCAACCCAAAATATTTTCCCCTGTTGCAATCAGTAGAACAATTTGGAATCTATTACTTTACATCTAGTGTTCATATAAAAGGCATTTCTAAAAACTTTAAATTATTATAATTGGATTTCTTTTTGAAATAGCAGTTTAACATAATTATTTTATAGCCTGAAATTTGTTTGACAGAACAACACTTCCTGCTTTGTTCATGTGTGTCATAGTGGATTTTTTTCCCATTCTATCTTTATATAGATACATACTACCAAAAATGCCTGGAAGACACTATGGCAGTTATCAAAATATTTGTATTTTGGCTTTTTAATTTTTTTAAGAACTTGCTTAATGCTTGTGTCTCAATGTGTTTGCTCCAGTCATGTCACAGTAAAATAAAAGGAGATACCGTTTCTTGACTTGTTTTTGATGATCATCTTTGATTTGGTCTCACTTGGTTTTCAGAATAAACTTTTTCTCTTCTAATTTATCAGTGCTGGTTATTTGAATGTCTGCAGCCTGAAATCAGGTTAAATACTAAAATTCTCCATTCAGCAGAGCAGCTTCTGTTTTCAGCAGAAATATTTCTCATAAATTTATGCGTTATTTGTTGTAAAGACGTAACAAAGTTCTTTCTTCCTATTCTTTTAATCCTTGATGATGAGTTATTACTTTTCCTTCACAGTAGAATTACCTACATAGGCATATGTATGCATATGTAGGAAGCATACAAGCAAGAGTGTTTTTGTGACCTTGAAATCTACTTCAACTATAGTTATAGGAATGTTAAACTCAAATATTGAGGGTTTTTTTGGAGGATAACATTGCTAGCTAACAACCCATTAGACATTAGTCAGTGATCATCATACTAATATTTTCCTTTATTTCTTTCTGGTACCAGTTGTCCTGCCAGTTGTTAACATGCTACTTTTTAAAGTCCAGTGTTCAAAGGAACAGCCTGATCTTTTCTCTGTGTCTTTTCACAATTCTGCCATCAGTGGTAGGACTTAACCTTTTCATACCAAATGACTCCAACAGTATGAGGTTTAACAAGACTAAGTGCCGGGTTCTTCACTTCGGACACAACAACCCCATGCATCGCTATCGGCTGGGGGAGGAGTGGCTCGAAATTAGTGAGGTGGAGAGGGACTTAGGTGTAATGATCGACAGGAAACTCAATATGAGCCAGCAGTGTGCCCAGGTGGCTAAGAAGGCCAATGGCATCCTGGCCTGCATCAGGAACAGTGTGGTCAGTCGGACCAGGGAGGTTGTCCTTCCCCTGTACTCGGCGCTGTTCAGACCACNCTTATATAGATAATGTAGGAATAGCCTATAAGGAACTTAAAAATTGAAGACAATAACTTATGTTTGTAAAATAAACTGAATGGGAATGAGTGAAGAGATGTCAAAGACAAAACACAGGGCTTACGGAAATGATCTGTTGAGCAATGTTTTCTGGAGGAATATTGATTGTGTGAAATTCCATCTGTCAAGGCCAAAAGGAAAGGGTTGCAGTCATTGATATATGATGAAACTAGACAAGTACTTTATCTGTGAAGGCAAGATAGGAAAGATGATAAAGAACTATCTGCTACTCTTCAACAGAACTTGAGAATCTAGAGTAGTCAAAAGTGGCTGAGTGACAAGACAGGGTGTTATGCACAGAAAGAAGAAAATGGAGGGGCTTTGAGGAAGAAGAGGAGTAGTGGAGAAGTTTTGAGTTACTGAGAGATTGTGGTCTGAGACTTGAAAATAAGACCTGGGATATAACACAGAGTAATAATAATGTGCAACACCAAACACTGGTGTATCTAATTGTTTGGTTTCCAGCTCTGCAACAGGCCTCCTTTGGGCTCTTTGATGAGGCATTCAACCTTCCTCTGTCTTTGTTTCCCCATCTGCGAATGAATGATAAAAATCTAGTTCACAGGTGCATTGTGGCTCAGTTAATTAATATTTTGAGGTGTTTTTGCAGTCATCAGATGGCACAGCTATAGGAATGCTAAAGCTATTATGCAGTTAGCAACCATCAGGTGAAATAAAGAAATGCAGAAAAGGATCTGGTTTCTGAAGTTCTATATACTTAACGTAAATTTCTTTGTGATAGATATCAAAATACTGTTCGGTAATATAATAACCTGGGACCAGAATAAAAACAATCTGGCCATAAAGGCAGAAAAACACTCATCAGGATTAACAAAAGCACATGAGCAAGCAAAACGTTTAACTAATTTTTAAAGACAATGGCAGCTAGACAGGGCCCAGTTAGGCGTTTGTGTAAATCCCATGGCATGCCAAGTTGCATCTTCAGATGTCTCCATCCATTTGCAAATCTGGTCCACATATCCTGAGCCACTGACTTTGAGACCATTAGCGTGTTCTCCATAGCTGTTTAGGAGCTCATCTCCCTCTGTCCCCAGCCCTGGGGATTCATGTTCACAAGATCTCTGAACAGGAGATGACAATGAGGAGGTCTTTGAAATGGACTTTGAACTTGAAATGAATCTCTATTCTAAAAACAGGGGGGAAAAAATGCAACTGATTTTTGGTTCATTATCTGCATCATGATGACAACATACCTAGAAAAAGAGAATGCTTGAAACAATTACCTAGGAAAAAATAGGACATGCCAAAAGCTGTATCATTTATTAACAGCAAAAATTCCTGACAAAAAAGACCTCTGAAATCCACCTAGACACAACCTAATGTCATATTTCAGCTGAAGGAGAATGCTGACTGCAGCAGGAATTAGGCACAACTAATAATATGGAATGAAAAATGAATGTTCATAGTATGCAAAAATGCATAAATAAGTCTAATTTTCTAGAGAATTGAAGGAGAATGGGGAAAAAACCTACCAGCAGTGTTGATGTCACACAAGTCCTGCTCATATTCTGGATTAATTGATTTATTTTGAGCGTTTTAGGTGTTGATGGAATGTCTATCCCCATCCATCATTTTTAAGTGTTTATTGGAAAGTGCACAGATAGATAGAAATCTGTTTTAACCCTTAGTTGCTATAATTTTCTGCATGCTTTTCTTTCTTACTATCTTTGACCTGATTTATTTCCTCTAGCATCTATTTTCCCAAATCTACACCCTTATTTCCAGTAATTTATAGTGCAATATAATTATGAAAAGAATTCTTAAGTTTGATGTTATATGTTATTGGTTATGGCTGTTTAACAAAATCAGCCTGTTCTATTTGGATTTACTGTTGTGTGCACAGTTTTGTAAGGAGTAAATTTTCTTCTTTGTGTTAGCTGCTAATAACCTGTATTTCATGTATGCTCCCACATGACTTAGTTCAGCACTACACATCAAAAAGAGCAAAGCAAATTTTTGTTAAATCGTTACTGAGGTAATTAATGGTTTACTCCTTTGATAACAAAATATTTGGAGGAGGCAGTTTTGGTACCAGAGTAAGAGTTGAACCACAGACTATGCCAAGTTGAAAGGGACCCACAAGGATCATTGAGTCCAGCTCCTGGCCCTGCACAGGACCATCCATGAGAGTCACATCATGTCCCTGAGAGTATCGTCCAAATGTTTCTTGAACTCTGTCAGAGTTGTGCTTGTTATTTGCTGTCTTCATTTGGAAACAATGGGAGAAGGCAACTTCAGCAGCTGTTTGGGGTTGCCTGGGATGACAACCTCCCCAGCAGCAGTCTGAGAAATTATTCACTTCCAGGGAGTGGGTTACAAGAAGAGACCTGTAATTTGACAGATTGATATGACACTTATTAATTAAACACCTTCTTTAATTTCACAGCAGATTCCTTTCTTTCTATTGTTATCCATACAGCTTAATCCTTCCCTAAATTCAACTACAGTTGATACAAGCCATTTTTTGTTTCTTCCCCTCTTGTTGAGTCTGCCTGACATTTAATGTGTTCACTAACTTTTCTTTATAGCCCCTGTCAGTGTCCACAGGACAGGAAGTATTGTTCCTGAAAATTAATGTAAGATTATAAAATAATGTTCCCTGTTAAACAGGTTTCCCATATTTGCTAGTAAATTAAATATAACTTTGTGTTGTGGGAGACACGCTGGCATCTCTGTGTATCAACTTCCAGCATTCAGATCAGTGGCTGGAAATAAAAGTATGGCTCTACATCAGCACGCTGGCACCTTGTTTTAGTTAATGAAACAACAGTAAAACTCACAGCTTCAAGGTAAACTACGTCTGCCAAAACTACCTGAAGTTCATAGGAGTAATTAAGTTCTAAACCCAGAAGAATAATTAAAATATGCAAAACATCTATTGATCTTGAGCATCTGGTGACTTGTCAGTAACCACAGTTACTCAACCAGCCCATTTTACTATACTGTTAATTTGCAGTCTTTGATTAGATAGATTTTTTTGGTATGTATCCATAAAACTACAGGGATCATCCCTGCCATTCGTTATATTCCTTTTAATAAATGACCTCGGTTTTGTAACCCAGCAGGGAGGTTTGCAACAGTGAATGTTCCTGTCAATTGCAAATGGATCTTTTCCACAGGATGTTCCAAAAGATTAAGCAGGTATCTTTAGGCATGAGACCCAGGTCACCTCCATCCTGTAAGTAGCATGTGTGGTTTCTTTCTAATTTTTTTTTTATTATTATTAAATCTGAAACCTCAGCCAAGAACAAGTGTCTCTGAGACCACAGGATTTTACGTCTTCTACTAACTTGGAAACAAAAATGTAACTCACAAGTTAGATAGAAACATGAAAAAAATACATAGTAGAATAGTCTCAGATGGATAATGACTATACTTGCATCAAGTTGAAGAGAAAAATATCTTTCTCTATAGAGATGTCTCATAGTATATTGATCTTTCCGAGATTATTTTTTCTCTATCTCAAAATCTACCACCAAACAACTGACCTTTTCATTTTAAGTAACATATATAGTTTCTGTTTTGATAGACTAGAACCATAGGGCCAGGTCACGCCCTGTTAAATTCTATTGATGGTAGCAGAGTAGAATTTGGAATAATGTCAACCTTATATCTTGCTGTCAAATTACCATTTCCAAGTCTGAATAAAATATACAGTAAAAAAACCCACCAAATTCTACATGGCATCCTGGGGGAAAAAAAAGCAAACCTAAAAAACCCCACCCAAAATCTAATGCACCATGAGGTCATCTGGAAATTGTCACAGTTGCAGACTGTATTACAATTGGAATTTGGATACAGATTTATAGAAAGGTAGCTTGAGCTCACAAGATCTCAGTATAATTTCAGGTCGATTTAAGATTTTTTGCTCATGAGGCACTTCAATACTTCAAAATGTCTGGCTTTAGTGAGACATCCAGAGCAGATCTCTCTTTTCATATGAGTTGATTTTTGAGTGGAGCACATTCACTTGGTGCAGATTGAAATTCTGTGTCCTGGGAATGTTTCATTAAGCCCTGTAGAGTAAAACCACTGNATCTCTTAAATAATATCACTGCAAAGTTGCCCTACTCTAGTGGCATTAGATGTCTACTGGGTTTTTGTGCCTGAGAGAAAAGACTACAGAAAGCTTCTTTGTTCATTTACCAAAATAAATAACATTTCTTCAAAATTAAGGCATCTGAACTTGCCACTGCAGGTGCTAAAGGCAGGGTGTGTTCATGTGAAGAAACAAATGCATCCCACTGCCAAGTGGAAACGAACAGGAAAGGAAGGAAGAAAAGGAAGGAAGAAAAAATCCAAACTGAAGCTAACAAAACCCCCTCCAACAAACAAACACAATTTCCCTTCATCAGTAAT
>WEKX01002759.1:16116-58684 GCA_013390025.1 Pitta sordida
CTTCATCAGTAATATTTAGAAATTAGGAGACTTGCATTTTATCTTTGCACTTGTGCTTTCAGTGACATGTCTGGCAGTGCAAAAAGATGTTCAAACAACATGGAGTGGCTTAGCTGAGGTTTAGGCTCCTAACATCCTAAGGCAATCACCCAAACAATGATAAAAGATGGTAATTTCTTGAAAACCTTGATTTTATTTTTTTTAAAGATAACTTCTTCTAAATGCTTTTATATCTCACTTGTGCCCATTCTGAATGTATGGTTTCTGGGGGCTATCATACATTCTTCAACTGTCTTTGTGAATTTGTAGGTTTTATGAACTTCATANTTTCTTTCTTACTGTCTTTGACCTGATTTATTTCCTCTAGCATCTATTTTCCCAAATCTACACCCTTATTTCCAGTAATTTATAGTGCAATATAATTATGAAAAGAATTCTTAAGTTTGATGTTATATGTTATTGGTTATGGCTGTTTAACAAAATCAGCCTGTTCTATTTGGATTTACTGTTGTGTGCACAGTTTTGTAAGGAGTAAATTTTCTTCTTTGTGTTAGCTGCTAATAACCTGTATTTCATGTATGCTCCCACATGACTTAGTTCAGCACTACACATCAAAAAGAGCAAAGCAAATTTTTGTTAAATCGTTACTGAGGTAATTAATGGTTTACTCCTTTGATAACAAAATATTTGGAGGAGGCAGTTTTGGTACCAGAGTAAGAGTTGAACCACAGACTATGCCAAGTTGAAAGGGACCCACAAGGATCATTGAGTCCAGCTCCTGGCCCTGCACAGGACCATCCATGAGAGTCACATCATGTCCCTGAGAGTATCATCCAAATGTTTCTTGAACTCTGTCAGAGTTGTGCTTGTTATTTGCTGTCTTCATTTGGAAACAATGGGAGAAGGCAACTTCAGCAGCTGTTTGGGGTTGCCTGGGATGACAACCTCCCCAGCAGCAGTCTGAGAAATTATTCACTTCCAGGGAGTGGGTTACAAGAAGAGACCTGTAATTTGACAGATTGATATGACACTTATTAATTAAACACCTTCTTTAATTTCACAGCAGATTCCTTTCTTTCTATTGTTATCCATACAGCTTAATCCTTCCCTAAATTCAACTACAGTTGATACAAGCCATTTTTTGTTTCTTCCCCTCTTGTTGAGTCTGCCTGACATTTAATGTGTTCACTAACTTTTCTTTATAGCCCCTGTCAGTGTCCACAGGACAGGAAGTATTGTTCCTGAAAATTAATGTAAGATTATAAAATAATGTTCCCTGTTAAACAGGTTTCCCATATTTGCTAGTAAATTAAATATAACTTTGTGTTGTGGGAGACACGCTGGCATCTCTGTGTATCAACTTCCAGCATTCAGATCAGTGGCTGGAAATAAAAGTATGGCTCTACATCAGCACGCTGGCACCTTGTTTTAGTTAATGAAACAACAGTAAAACTCACAGCTTCAAGGTAAACTAAGTCTGCCAAAACTACCTGAAGTTCATAGGAGTAATTAAGTTCTAAACCCAGAAGAATAATTAAAATATGCAAAACATCTATTGATCTTGAGCATCTGGTGACTTGTCAGTAACCACAGTTACTCAACCAGCCCATTTTACTATACTGTTAATTTGCAGTCTTTGATTAGATAGATTTTTTTGGTATGTATCCATAAAACTACAGGGATCATCCCTGCCATTCGTTATATTCCTTTTAATAAATGACCTCGGTTTTGTAACCCAGCAGGGAGGTTTGCAACAGTGAATGTTCCTGTCAATTGCAAATGGATCTTTTCCACAGGATGTTCCAAAAGATTAAGCAGGTATCTTTAGGCATGAGACCCAGGTCACCTCCATCCTGTAAGTAGCATGTGTGGTTTCTTTCTAATTTTTTTTTTATTATTATTAAATCTGAAACCTCAGCCAAGAACAAGTGTCTCTGAGACCACAGGATTTTACCTCTTCTACTAACTTGGAAACAAAAATGTAACTCACAAGTTAGATAGAAACATGAAAAAAATACATAGTAGAATAGTCTCAGATGGATAATGACTATACTTGCATCAAGTTGAAGAGAAAAATATCTTTCTCTATAGAGATGTCTCATAGTATATTGATCTTTCCGAGATTATTTTTTCTCTATCTCAAAATCTACCACCAAACAACTGACCTTTTCATTTTAAGTAACATATATAGTTTCTGTTTTGATAGACTAGAACCATAGGGCCAGGTCACGCCCTGTTAAATTCTATTGATGGTAGCAGAGTAGAATTTGGAATAATGTCAACCTTATATCTTGCTGTCAAATTACCATTTCCAAGTCTGAATAAAATATACAGTAAAAAAACCCACCAAATTCTACATGGCATCCTGGGGGAAAAAAAAGCAAACCTAAAAAACCCCACCCAAAATCTAATGCACCATGAGGTCATCTGGAAATTGTCACAGTTGCAGACTGTATTACAATTGGAATTTGGATACAGATTTATAGAAAGGTAGCTTGAGCTCACAAGATCTCAGTATAATTTCAGGTCGATTTAAGATTTTTTGCTCATGAGGCACTTCAATACTTCAAAATGTCTGGCTTTAGTGAGACATCCAGAGCAGATCTCTCTTTTCATATGAGTTGATTTTTGAGTGGAGCACATTCACTTGGTGCAGATTGAAATTCTGTGTCCTGGGAATGTTTCATTAAGCCCTGTAGAGTAAAACCACTGGGCCAGCATGTCAAGCTCTGTGTCAGGAGGGTCTGGAGTGGAACACCTGTCCTGGTACGTGCAGGAGGCATCATTAGTCACATTTACAATCCTGTTTTTGTAACCCTTCATGCAAATCTTACTAGTGGAGCCCACTTTGTCTGTGTCATGTGTGTAATCTATCTTTTAACACTTCAAACTCTGGCGAAAGATTGTGCCCATAACATTGGATTTGCTTTTGAAACGTGTAGCTTGAAATGCAGGATCTAGTCCTGAAACTGCTGCGTGGCAGCAGTTAAAGCAGTGACAGAAGCCTCTGTTTCAATCTTCTCTGGAGTGATTTCACTTTACTGGTTTAATATTGATATATATTAGATGAGTTACTTATTACGTCAGGTGAAATGCTACAGTTTGTTCCCTCTTATGGAGGAACTAATTTTCTTAAAGCCTTACATTTCCAAATTTTATACTTCTTGACCATTTTTAATTCAAAGCAGCTGTATTAATTCCTTCTGCAGCAGTCCTCAGCGCTGCAATTACAACATTAGCATTGAGCTTTTCAGACTTGATAACAGATTCTAATTTTATCCCATCTGGTTTATTGTGAGAATATTTTTTGTGCCTGGAAGTGACTTTTCCTTAATCATTTCTTCTGTAGAATATTGCTAGTAGGAGCTTAAAAGGCTTTCTTTGCTGCAAAGACCAACTGCTGCTTTCTTCTCCACCAGGACAATGTACCAGCAGTTCTCTGGATGAATTGTCTAGAAGGTAATCATTTGGAAGCTCTTGCCAAGCTAGAGAGGTTATTAACTTTTGATCTCTTAAATAATATCACTGCAAAGTTGCCCTACTCTAGTGGCATTAGATGTCTACTGGGTTTTTGTGCCTGAGAGAAAAGACTACAGAAAGCTTCTTTGTTCATTTACCAAAATAAATAACATTTCTTCAAAATTAAGGCATCTGAACTTGCCACTGCAGGTGCTAAAGGCAGGGTGTGTTCATGTGAAGAAACAAATGCATCCCACTGCCAAGTGGAAACGAACAGGAAAGGAAGGAAGAAAAGGAAGGAAGAAAAAATCCAAACTGAAGCTAACAAAACCCCCTCCAACAAACAAACACAATTTCCCTTCATCAGTAATATTTANCTGTAGCTACATATATACCCTTCATCTGTAGCTAAATGTCACCTTTAAGAATCATTTTTGGAAGCTTAATCATCATAGGCTTTGAATAAACATGCCCATTCTTCCTAGCTGAGGGTAAACATTAGAAAGTGGGAGCAATTTCCAGCCATTTTTTTCAGTATTAACAAATTGGCAAAGAGCTTTACAGCTGGACAAACAAGTACAGGATTTTTTCCTCACTCTGACATCACAGTTGGTAGAGATTTCGGACTATTTAAGGATTTAATTAGGAAAGTACCATGGGAAACAACCATCAAGGAGGTCCAGGAAGGCTGGACATACTTTAAGAGTGAATTCATGAAGGCACAGGGGCAAGACAAGAGAATGTGTCTCCTTGTAAATAATGTAATTTCTGCTTTTCCTTACATATATGTGACTGGCTATCATTTTTGGAATAGATTTATCTAGTCTTAATAATTCTTTATGCTGCCTATTCTCCTGGAGAGAGCTACTAAGTCCTCATTAGCCTCCCACTCTTTCCTCCCCACTAGGCTTTGCTACCTTAAACTTTGTTGAGAAATTAGTGAATCATTTTTTGTTTGGTTGTCTGTTTTGAAACATGCATTTTATTCCCCACATCTTAACTGCCAGCTTGATTATTCTATATCATACTTGTTCTAACAAGATCTAGTTTAGGTAAAATAATTCTCTCCGAGGTATAACCTAAAATTCTGCATTTAATATTATCATTCACGGGTTCACAGGTTATTCTGAGTTGGAAGGGACCCACAAGATCATCATGTAATCTTGTCCTGCAATGTTTTGAAAATTAATTTTAGGGTTTTTTCAGCCATATGTTTAGAGTCAACCTCTTGTCATGTTTTCTCAACATTTTTGTTGTTGTGATGCAATGTCTTTCAGAAGTGAAGACTAAATTATTTACTTTATGTAATAGCTTTCAATGCCTGAAAGCAAACTCCAAAGCCTGTAGTACCCCAGAAACATCTGTTCTCCACCTCAATCAATAGACAGTCATTTACCATTACATATTTTAGGACAATTTAGCCAGAATCTCATTAATGTGGCAGTATTTTTTTCTCAGCTAATACTGAATTAATTTCCTTCAAATAAATTTTTGCGGGGACCCATATCAAATGTTTAGCAAAATCCAGAAGTATTACATTTTCTGTCTTCACTTTGTTGCTAATTACTTTACTGTCTCTCTTCACATTATCTTTCCCTTCCAAGTTTGCATCTAATATGGCATATCTTCTGCACAATAGATAATGAGAATGTTTCTTTACTGAAACATTTCAATTTTGAGAACAGGTGGTCAAGCATCTACTCCACTCACAGAAGGAAAAAGCTGTCTTGACTAGAAAATAAATCAGTTGTATGTAAAATGTAATACCTGCCATCTCAAATTGAGTGGAAAATGTTCTGAGTATGTCACGTTAACAGTGTCTCTATATCCAAATTTTATCATGTGCATAGCTGTTTTTTTAGGATTTTTTTCTTTACATTGGCAGCTGCTAAATAAAAGTTGTTTCAATTTCCTCTTTCTGCTGATTGAGTAGTTAGCTCTAAGTCCAGCTTCTAAACAGCATCTGGCTCTTTTTATGCAGCTATAAAATATTTAAAAATAAGGTGAACCACTTTTGGCAAGCCTGTTACTTGAAGCCCAAAGGGAATTCCAGAGTCTATAGCAAGCTTTATTATCTCTCTGCCAATGCAGCACATCTAGTACTATAAGACTGTCTACTGTGTTAATATCAAGCAGTCAGAGAGAAACAGCTGCCCCTTGTCACAGCATCCTGCCCTAACTTTGGCCTGATGGGTACTGAGGATTTCCTGATTAAGCAAAATTCCTAGCAATTACAGGTGAGATGTAGAGGTAGTGCTCGTAGTGCTGTCATACTTTTTGTGATGGATCAAAGTATGACAGATTGTATATGGGTTAGAAACTAAACTTCAGGAAGAGGTTGGCTGCCCTGAAAGCTGAAACACACAAGCTCAGTCATTTGCTGGCAAGCTGCTGTGCAAAGGATGGAAATAAGAATTAATTTATTTTCAAAACATTAATTTTGATGCTATTACAAAGTCCAAGACCTTTGGTTGTTTACTGTTTGGAAGACAGTTCAGGCATACAGCAGTGATGGAAGTAACAAAAATAATGCATCAGGAAGTAGAGAAATGCAAAGCATAAGGTACTTGTGGCAGTGGCACCAGCTTCTTACAGTGATGAGACAGCGAGGAGAGAAGATTTCCTTCTCAGGCAAAAAGCACCTAGGAAGTGTCTCTCTAAAACCCTATATTAAGCATTATCAGGGTGTTTCCTGCTGAGAAAAGTTCTTACATGTTAAAATATAGCAAGGAGAAAGTTTGATATCATAAAATGTTATTTCTGTTTTCAAAGAGTGCAGGCCTGATGCCCATCTTGAGGAGTTTGGCATGGCTTCATTGAAATAAAGTTACCAGCTTCAGGAAGTTATCAATACTCTCAATACTTTTATGCTTTTACAAGACATCTCTGTACATTTTTTTGTGTTATTCCACCTTCTACCTTACGGTCCTTGCAATTTTGCTTGTCTCAGAACGTTGCCATGTCCCTTTTATCTCTGATGGGAAAGTGAGGCCGCCCCTCACAAAGATGGCAATTCTTAAAGCTTAAATATGGTTATCTGTCTCCTCTGTGATTCTTTCAGAGTCCCTGAACTGAGATAACTGTGGCACTGGCACAGAAAGGAGGTTGCGGCAATCCATATATGTTAGTGCCTGTGACACTCTCAAGGGGATGAGAGGAATTCAGATTAGACAGATACATAACTGGCCCGAAGCTGAAAGGAAAGGGTCCAGGGACAAGTAGCCTGATACGTATCACCTTCTCTATTGTATCCTCCATGTTATAGCTTTTGAAAGCTTTAGGCATAGGTATTGCCCTTGCAAACTGTTATCTACTACTGTGCTATAGACTTTATCTGTTGGCTGATAGGAATATGGTAAATTAGGTTTTAAGCTTGCATGTAAAATATAATTTCAAGTCCTCAAGATTCAGTCTTAAAGTCAATAGATAAAAGGAAAAAATCATTTTATGTCAGTAAGTTGAAGATTCTTCTTTATTTTCCTAATACGCTCTCAGGTACACCATAAAGGCATTGGAAGTGCTAGTTAGGGACTTAGTGCATGCATTCATTTCTCTCCAGTGTGTTTCCTAATGTCCCTCTTTACAGGAAAAAAATGCAGCAGTGAAGTCATTATGCCACTTCACTGTAGACAAAGCAAGTGATTCTGAGGTTTATTAAACCCTTGAGTAATCTAATGGCATATTGTATATCCTGTAAAAATGGACATTTTGAAAAAGTGTTGGCTTTCCCGTGAGAAACACTTGGTTTCACTATCATGCTGGCATGGAAAGGTTCAAGATCATGATAACTTTATAAAACGCATCCTCATGGGGGTAGCACTCAGCAATTTGTTTAGCACAGCTTCTGATTTAGAGTGATATGCAGTGGAAAAGCAAATCTTCAGCAGCTATGCCATTCCTTTGTGTATGGGTGCAAATGTACCAGAGGGGGCCAAAAAGAGAAGACAGTACATGCTGCTGTCTGAGTGATCATCATATCTCCTATTGAAGTGAGAAAATAAGAGGCAGTGTGAGTAACAAACAAGTACCCAAGTGCATTTGTGTGTGCTATTTATATGAATGCTTTGTTTTGTTGTGTTTGTGTTTTGAGAAAGAGAGAGAAAGGAAAGGAGACAAAAGAGGTAGTTTTAGAAATGTTTGTGATGCAGATACTTAACTTTACATTCTTAAGACCATGCATGAGCAAGGAAAGTCTCTTTTGTAGAATGTTAGCACAGCAAGAGAAAAAGTGCTAGAATTAAAATCTACCACCACTCAATAAATGGTAGCTCTGTCACCCTCCCTGGTGCTACTCTCCATGCCTTTCCCAATGACTGGTGAACAGACATGTGTCTTCCTGTTCTCTGTGCCTGCAGGTGACTCAGATACTTTGGACCACTTAAAAAAAAATCAACTTCCATTGCTAATAAATGCTTCAAGTCACAGAATCACAGAATCACAGAATATTATGAGTTGGAAGGGACCCACAAGGATCATCTAGTCCAACTCACCACCTAACACCCGTACAGAGACCGAATGCACATCCCAGAGCGTAACACCAACCTAGATCCCTCACAGTCTAGCAGGCCACTCCGAGCCAGAAGGGGCCCAGGGTCATCCAGCCCTACACCCCCCCAGCTAGACCATGTCACTAAGCTCCTCGTCCAGTCTTCTCTTAAACACCTCCAGGGATGGCGACTCCACCACCTCCCTGGGCAGCCCATTCATGCCAGCTTTGTTCTCATTCTAGTACAGTTTACAGCAGCCTGCCTTCTGCTTAAACTGATCACCTGCTCAGAAACAGTTTTAGAAGTGACTTCCAGTCCAGACTGAAGATGGAAATCCTGTTCCAGTGGCCTTTGAGGAGACTGTTTTCTGCACTGAAATAACTTTTCAATGCAAAATAACACAGCAAAATTAAAAAGCTTTTCCCTCTCTCAAAGACAACATGGAAAGAACATATGGAAGATGCAAAATGTGTATCTACAGGTCTACATATAAAACATACTTCCAAGTGCCTTATGAAACACGTCTAGATGTTTATAGATAAATAATCTTAATAAATAAATAATAAAAAACATGTCTATAAAAATTATATATATATCTTTATTTTGATTTATAAATGCTGAAGTAAAAACCTCATAGTTAACATGATTTTAAACATTTCTTAGATTAAATTCTTCATTTGCTTGCGTATGTTCAATATATTTAAAAAAAGGTTTTGTCTCCAACAAAACAGAGTACCATTGTCACATTGCAATACTGTGTCAGCTTTTTGTAAGTGATTTTGAAATGAGTGAAGGTAGATTACACCTGGTTTACATGTATTGAATCCTTCCCTCTTCAAAATCCTTAAAAACCTGTTGAGAAATTTTTCATGTTGATCACTCTGTGAAGGAATATACATGTTGGAGAGGATCTTCAGTTTGCTCAAGAAATGTCATGGACTATATATTTTCCATATTATGCTTTTCTCTTAGAGGGCTATCTGAAAAAAAAACTGTGTCAGTAAATATTGTAGTTTGCACATTTTTATGTTTGAGAAAGTCTAATATGCTTTCTACAAGTGTTTCAGACAATTCTTTAATTTTTTTTTCCCAAGAGCCATCTGGGACATGCATGCAGTTTATTCAAGTCTTTGAAATTATTCACAGAAGTAATTTGTTACTTCTTTTGCAGAGGAATACAAGAAATCTCCCTCTTTTCATTTTGATTGCTTCTTTTCCTTTCTTATTATTCCCTTGTTGCATATTTTTTGAATTGTTATGAAATATAAAACTATTTTTATCACAAAAGAATATGCATAATGATATAAAACATATTTCAATTTATTTAGCCTTTTCTGGGATAAAGTCCAATTACAATCTTTAAAGTGTATCCCAGTTGATATCATTCTTCCACAGAATATTCAAGATATGTTTTCTGATAAGACTCATTTAAATATTGTATCTTGCCTTTTTGCTGATTTAAATGTTCTGCAAGATTGATGCGCTATTGTCGGGTACTTCTGTGTAGTTACCATATATATTTATGTTCAAGCTGCCTTTTCCATTTTTAATCATCTTATCAGTGCAATGAACATTTACATTTTCATGAAACTGGACTCTCTGCAGAACTTCATATATACAGTCATGCCTCCTGATTCGCAGGTTTTGGGTCTTATGAGTCTCCGGCGGAACATTAAATCTGTGAATTCCAGTCGGACATTAACATGGCTAATTATTGCCATACATATGACAACTTTGCAATCCTGCAGAATCCTGAGGACCCTCTAAGGCTAGGTGTAGGAGTGTCTTCCCTTTAACTGCAGTGGCTAGCACAGGCAGGAGTGCTTTGTCTAAGGGTATGCATATATGCATATGCACATACGCACATATGCGCTGGCAAGTCCAGCCTGACTGTGTGTGAGCCCATCTGTGAGTGGCTGTGGAAACAGGTTTTTAGACAGACTTTCTCAATGGTTTAATGTGACCATTCTGCCAGGGGCAGGGGCAGGGGGCTGTAGGGCTGTGGTGCTGAGATGGACACTGAGAAGACAGAGCAGGCCCCCTGGCTAGGCTTAGAGTGACAAGGGGTGGGCGTGACTTCTGCGGAGCTGTGCTGGGTCTCAGTGTCCGCCTGGGGCAGCTGAGGCAGCTGACACTGAAGCATCCCCGTGTGGTGCCCTGTGTGCCCCGAGGCATGCCGTGGCACCGTGTGCATAAGCCTTTCCTGATAGGGACCAGCCACAGAGACACACAGGAGCAGGGAAGGCACCATGGCACATCTGAAGGTGCTGTGGAGCTTATGAATGCCACATAACCTCTGCAGAGCTCATAAGGGAGTCCCCAGTGAGAGAGAGGTGCCACCCTCTCGCCCCGCGGGGCCATGCCAGTCTCGCCTCAGAGGGAGCAGCGGCGCTGCCCCTTCATGAAGCAGAGCAACCACGCATGCGTTGTCCAGACATATTCATGAAAAACTGATTGGGATTTGTGGAGAAATTTTTTGCAAGAAGTTGAAGCAGCGAATAATTATGTGTGAAAAATCAAGCTGTAACTGAATTTGCTTTTCATTCATGGTGTGTTTTTAATGACTTCAAATACTTACAATAAAAACAAAACTTGAACCTAGGAAAGTACTTAACCAGGTAATTAACTTTCAGCACTCAAAGCTGAGCTATTTTGTTGGAAGAGTTCACAGCAGTTTTTTTTTCCAGATCCAGGCAAAACGGAATGCTGTGAAACACTGAGACAAGTGTAGGTCCATTCTCAAGCTAGTAATGCTGAAAAGTTCCCTCGACAGAGAGAGAGAGAGATTCCTCTTGTGGTGAAGTAGGTTTTACAATAAGTTGTGTCCTAGGAGAGACAGGGTTTAGCTTGGCTCAGGAAGACACCTACGATTAAGTCTTAGGAGAATAATCTTCACCTAGCAAAACACATCTACACTTATTTTCTGTTTAGGCTGACCCTAAATACAGAATTTTCAGCAGGTTCATACTGAGTGGGTTTGTTAATTTGACTTCTTCTGAAGCTAAACATTTCTCTTTTGTTCATAAATTTCTTTTTCTTGTGCATTTATATAGAAAGATCATAGGTGCCCAACTGTTCATTTGTTCTTTTATCAACTCAGAGGGCTTCATTTATTGTATACATTTCCTGTGACATATTAAGAGCTGCTCTGAGGAAATTCTATTCACTCTAATAACTAAGCATTCCAATGTTAAACTTGTGATTTAATAGATGTAAAATCAATCAGTGTTCTTAAAAAAATTGTAGCAATAACTTCCTGTTCCATTTCTCATAGGAAAAAAATTTAGTAGGTCAGACCTATCCTCTTTATGATTCATAACTGTGTATTGAAAAATTACTAATTTCTCTCAACTACAGACAAAGAGCTGAACTCCAGAGTTTTAAAGAGCTGGAGATGTTGAACAATGCTTGCCAACTTCTTATCTGTGCAGGTTGTACATTTATTTCTTTAAGAATTGTGTTTCTTTCCTCCAAAGCATCAGACACCATCAGATGATGGAGTCCTCCATGTCTTCTTGTCTTGCTCTACCACCCTCATTTTCTCAAGATCTGCCTAAGGATGACAACTCCCTCTCCCACCATCCTTGCTTCTTTGCCTTACTAGTTCTGGAGGTCAAGAGGGGTCCTGGCATACAGCATAGGCATGGAGTGAGGCCTGTGGTTCTATCCTCACCAGTCTGTCACCATGGTTACTGTGTATATATAAATTGTCTGTATTGGAAATGCAAGTGCTGAGTAACACAAGAATGAAGGCATCACTGTAGTGTTGGCAGCTTGTCCCTCAGCTTCTCTACAGTGAAACTGTGGTGTATTTGCAATAAACTGAAGGATACTCCTACATACAAAGTGGTCTTCAAATATTTAATGATATGAGTTTATTAAATGATGTGTGCATATTTGTTTTGTATTCCTTTGTATTTTTCTGCCACCCTCATAAAATTCCTTTCTTCCTTGCTTGCCAAATGCATGGCATAGTCTCTAAACCACAGCAAAGGTGAGTCAATCACTACACATTTCTCTCTCCCCTAGTTTCTTGCCCAAATAAGACCAAGTACTTCAAGTTTTTCTTCAAATTTTTCAAGCTATCTTTCCTTATTTACTATTGAACAAGTTCTTTTATTTATGGTTTGGGTCTTCATTTTGAAGTGTGAAAATATTTTTCTCAACTTCATTAAGTCTGCAGAAATTCACATATATACATAACGAGTGTTGGGTTAGGAACTGATTGGATGGACGAGCTCAGAGAGTGTTGGTGAATGGTGCCACATCCAGCTGGCAGCCGGTCACTAGTGGAGTCCCACAGGGGTCAGTGTTAGGCCCGGCACTGTTCAACATCTTTATTGACGATATGGACGAGGGAATTGAGTCCATCATCAACAAGTTTGAGGATGATACCAAGCTGGGGGCAAATGTCAAGCTTCCAGAGGGTGGGAGGGCCCTTCAGAGGGACCTTGACAGACTACAAAAATGGGCAGACTCCAATAATATGAGATTTAACAAGACTAAGTGCTGGGTTCTTCACTTTGGACATAACAACCCCATGAATCATTATCAGCTGGGGGATGAGTGGCTGGAGAGTGGTGGAGAGGGATTTAGGTGTTATGTTTGACAGTAAACTCAATATGAGCCAGCAGGGTGCCCAGGTGGCTAAGAAGGCCAATGGCATTCTGGCCTGTGTTAGGAACAATGTGGTCAGTCGGACTAGGGAAGTTATCCTTCCTCTGTACTCGGCGCTGGTCAGACCTCATCTTGAGTACTGTGTCCAGTTCTGGTCTCCCCAGTTTAAGGAGGGTGTTGAGCTGCTTGAGAGGGTCCAAAGAAGGGTGACAAGGATGGTGAAAGGACTGGAGGACAAACCCTATGGGGAGCGACTACAGGAACTGGGGTTGTTCAGCCTGGAGAAGAGGAGGCTTAGACGAAACCTAATTGCTGTTTACAACTACCTGAGGGGAGGTTGCAGCCAGGTGGGTGTGGATCTCTTCTTTCAGGCTGATAACACCAGAATGAGAAGGCACGGCCTCAAGCTACGCCAGGGGAGGTTTAGTCTGAACGTAAGGAAGAGGTTTTTCACAGAGAGAGTGATCTCTCATTGGAATGGTCTGCCCAGGGAGGTGGTGGAGTCACTGTCCCTGGAGGTGAAGATTGGAAGAGGAGCTCAGTGACATGGTCTAGTTGGTGGAGAGGTGGACTAGATGATCCTCCAACTCGGAGTAACCTGTGAACCTGTGAGTTCTGGAACCAGCATTACTGGAACCAGCATTTCAGAACACTCCTTAACTAAAAATATGGACCTAACCATACTTCAGCTTGGAATAGCTGAGCTTGACATAAAACTGTTTTCTTGATCCAGAATGAGTTTCAGCATCCACAGCAGTTGTGTATCTGGAATTACAGATACAAAGTGAACATGAATATGGAGCATTTGTGATTTTTCTCTTATAACTATAGCTTTAACCTATATTTGTTTCCTTTGCTGGTGGTTTTCAGGCATTTTATTTGCTAATTTACTTATTTAACTTTGTTTTTCCTAGAAATGTAAAAGCAGTAAGAAAAGTTCTATAACATAGATGACAATTTCTTTATTTCTAGGAATAACTAGAATTGACTTAGCATCCCAGAAACACATATTTCTGAAATGCTAGGAGAAATGGCCAAGGGGGAAAAAAAAAGGTCAGGCTGGTCTATTAATCTTTATTTTGTTACTTAGTCTGGTAATTGTTTTGCCATTTCAGTCTTCTAATTGAACCTAAAAATGCAAAAGAAAGTGTATTAAAACAACAAAAACCTGCAGTGCTTTAGGTTTTGTGGACTACCAGCAAGTACTTGACAATAGCTGCCAGTTCATTTCATAGTTCTTTGTTTTACCATTACATACAACTAACTGGAAATGTTCTAGATGTTTTTCCTTTGTTAACTTCCCCACCCTTCCTCTTTTTTCTGTACCACATTTTTTGCTGTAATATTATGAAAAAAGTGTTTAGTTTCTGCTATTTTGGATTGTATTCAGGTTCTGTGGAGCAGGTTCATAAAAGATGCACCTAATGCTCTTTCAGTGTTGTTTTCCCCTTTGTCCCTTCCTCCCCCCACCCTTAATGCTTTTAAGCACCTTGGTTAATTATGATCCAAAGCTTGGCTTCTGAAGTCAAACAACAAAAAGTTTTCCTGAGTTTGGAAGCCTGGGTCAATTATGAAGCTAAGTCATTTTGCTAATATTAATATCCAATGGGGTGAGAATATTCTTTGAATGCTCAGGATTCACTCTGTTAGGAGGCAGAAAAAATCCCAAGTGACTCGCTGGGATTAGTCACGGCAATTACAAACAGTGCTAGGGATTAGCAAAGGTGAAGCATTTTAAAGCATTCAATCAGCTCATGTATACATACTGATGCCTTGCATAAAATTGTCTTAAAGGTAAACAAATCTATAAAATGGAGAATTGTGTGTTCATTATTTCCCAGAAAGCAACAAAAATGTCACAAAAAATTTCCAAACCCAGAAAAAACCCAGTTTGTATGTCTTTTCTGAGTTCTAAAAATCAGAGCATTTAGTAATTCATGCACAGTTTTATGTACACTCATAGTACAAAAAAGGCTTGTTTGCTGTCTGTACTATTTAACATTTTCATGAAATGTGAATGGTGATATTTATGAAAATTGCAGAAACATTAATCCAGATACAGGTTAATTCACTTAAAGTCTTTTAAAAATCAAAATACTTTCAAGTTGCAGTGGTGCCAATAAGAACATTACTGTAAATTATTCATGAATAATTCATGAGAAGTAGAATGGCATTCTGACATGTACCTAACCTAGCCTAAAAAGTTAGGATTTATTTGGAAACCTGATAACGTGCATTAGCTGTTTGTAATAAGACAGACTTGAAGACATCTCCCAGGAACACAGGGCTCCTCTCCAGTCATTCTGTCATCAGGTGTTTTAACTCTGTATGCAGGTGCAAGGTAATTATCACTAAGTCACAGAAGGAGGTACTTTTGTAGACCCGTTGAGGTTATAAAATGGGTCTGAAGGCTCATCTGACTGAGAGAAGGTTTCTTAATTAAAGGTTGCGTAAGCATAGTTATGATGTGACCCAAGTTTGGGAAAGATGTTTAGGTTTTCTATTTATGGGTTGCAAAGACTGCCTAAAGTTATATCTTTGGGTGTTGTGGTACACATGCCGTTGCTTGTACCTGTGATGGTCTGGGAAGCAACCTTTTCTTCATGTTGCTTCCAGCAATTTGCAATATCTGAGTAATCTGAGGTCATTTTTCTTCTACAGTCCAGAAGCTACAAGGAAAAAGGTAAGTGTGAAATAAGTGAATATCTATGCATTTTGTTTGATGTACTCACTCATTCTGGTGTTTCTGCTACTATGGAAGATGGTGACTTTTAGGGGATTTCAACAGAGTGTCTTTGTTTTGCTAGTATTTTATAAGCTTCAAATATATTAAAACTTATATTTTGAATAAAGCTATACAGCAACTAAGTTGGTTAGCAATGTCATAAGTTATAATAGGCTACATTTCTGCCCCACTCTTCTCCCTGCCTCTGCCTTTTGCTACTTTGGAGTTGTACAGGGTGTTTTCCTTATTACCTTTGTCTTTATCACAGTGATCTTTACTGGCAGGTCACATAGTGTATCCTTGTCAGTGTATCTTAAGTGTGGCATGATTTAATTTGATTTGTGTATCTTCCTCTGTTGTTAATTAAACTAAAACCAACACCTCAGGTTCACAACAGCTTTGCTGTTTTAATATCCAACTTTTCTTCTGCTCTGTCCCTAATCAGAACAACTGAATGCCCTAAGGAAAAATAAACAATCTCAGCCTTTATAGGACTGATTTTTATTTGAAAATTGTCAGAGCACAAAATACTGCCTATGCTGTTATAATAAGCCATGCAGGAGGAGGCAGATCTTGGCTCCAGGGAAGACCAACCTATTTAATAGAAAGATTGGCTAGCCCAAGGAAGCCATTTTTAAAGCAGATTGAGGTCGCTGTGGTCTACAGGGATATGTGTGTTAGAACTAATAAGTTATTGCTGTACCCATGACGCTTTCCTCCTGATTGTTTAGTTTTAATTCCAGAAAAAGCCATGGAAAGTCCCCCAACAGTTTTCTGTTGCTGACCTGCTGAGTTTATGGCCCCAGGTAACCAAACACTTCAAGCTACTCATTTTATAATGTGTCACTGACAGCTTGGAAGCGAGGACGAAACTTAAGAGTTGTGAAGCTGGAGAGATGAAAAGAGTGGCAAAGATGAAATGATAGTTAGAATTATTTTTCTTTCTCCTCCACTCAGACTGAGTAATTGCAATCCAGCCAAATCTAGGCAATGAAAACAATTTGTCTCTACAGTAGACAGCTGCTATCTCCATGCTCCTATGGTGGTCCCATTTGTGTTCCACATGTCCACTCGTGACTTTCTTGGACTCCATTAAATTTGCCTTGAGTACCACTGAATATACCCTTCCTCAATGCTACTTGGATTTAGCCTACATTTTATTTCTTGCCTTTTAAATTAGCTGAAACTTTAAGAATGCTAAACAAAGCCTGGAATGTGGACACCTGGTAGCAAAACAAACAATTGCTAATAACCGTCATCCCCTTAGGCACCTCCTTGGAATTATGTACATTATTTCTGTTTCTTAGTTGAGAGGTACGGAATTACTATGATAAATCTTAAATTATTTCATTAAGTTTTCCTCACTCCCTGCTCAATCTTTACCAATTCCTCATTCTGTCAATTAGTGAAAACATACATAAATTGTAAGAAAGAGCTACACAAATCGTGATGATTTTTTAAGAGAATCCTATTATTACTATATAAAGCTACTCTAAAAAACATTCCTGTGTTTGTCAGTGATACGACTTTTTCTCATGTAGTGTATTAAATAAAATTAATGAAAAGGGCTTATTTTTAAAACCAAGAAAAAGTCTGTCTACTTTTTTATTGGAGTGTCAGTCAATGATATTGGTCATATGACAGTACTACGTGGGCCATAGAAAACATAGAACACTTTGATGCTGTACCAAATAGGGCTCTCACTTAGAAATATGTTGGGTTTTCTTTTCTTTCTTTGCTTTCATATTAAAATGGAGTCCATATTTGAATAAAATTAGAATATGAAGGTTTGTATCATTTCTTCAGCAAGGAAACCTTTAAATATATGTGGCCATATGGAACACTGAAATAGGGAACACATCTACTTATTTTGGTATGGGATTCCCCTTCCTCCCCCAGAGTTTGTCCAAACTGCATGGACTTTGCTGTTGTAGCAATAGAGGGATGGGTGTTAGTCTAGTCTGGTGTTAACACCAGAGACTGTGGTTTGGGATCAATGCTGGTCCAACCATATAAATTCCCCATGGATTAGGTTTAACGCAATACTGCTAATGATAAAGTAGTTCAGAAAAGGTATTGCTTAACTTGAAATCCACTTTAGTACAATGGTAAGTGTCCCCACCTGGCGTGTGGGAGACCCGGGTTCAATTCCTGCCAGGGAGACAGTGTTAAGAGTTGGACTCGATGATCCTTGTGGGTCCCTTCCAACTCAGAATATTCTGTGATTCTGTGAAATGAACTGTAGTGATCACCATTTCAGATTGTCAGTTTTCTTGTGTATTGTAGCCATTTACAGTTAAGTATATAACATCTGTTTTAAAATTATATCCCTATATGATGGTGTTTTAAAAGATGTCATGTGTATTAGTTTGGCTAGGACTTCTGATCCAAAGGTCACTACATTATACCAATGATCTGGCAATAAGATCTTTGTCTATAGTTTGTGCAACTTTTGTAATTTAAGTATTTTAGGTTTTTCAACATGTCTATTATTTTGGGGTTTTTTGAATGAAATCTGTGTTTCCAGAAAAAGTAAACCAGGTGTAAATCATGATGTCTCTTTGGCTGAATGAGTATTTTTTTGTTGGCTGGGAGGAAAGTAGGCCAAGTTAATTATGTGCCTTCTTGTATACAGATTCACCTGCTTTTCTTATAAAACAGTCAAGTAGCTAATTTACACTTGTTACTGCCATAGTGATTTTAAGTCCCTTTTATCTGATCCCTTTCAAGTCATCTTAGTGGTTTGGAATGGATCTATAACTAGTGACAGGATTCAGGGCTACTTTTAAATTAGTAGAATCATGCTTGCTTCTGTCACATACGGACCTGTGCTGTATATAAAATCAGAACTGTGTATTCAGATTTTTACGTGGGGAGCTTGGTGACATGTTCCTCTGATCCTGTTTGAGTGATACACTTCAGATTTTATGGCATACTTGAAAAGAGTGGTTGTCATAGGGTCACAGAATTGTTGACGCTAGAAGTGACTTGTGGAAATCATCTTGTCCAATCTTCCCTGCTCAAGCAGGGACATCCAGACCCAGTTGCTAAGGTGGTGTCCAGATGACTTTTGAATATGTTCAAGGATGGAAAACCCAAGGTCTGTTTCCTCATTAAGTCTTATTTAAAAGCTATGATACTTCAGCTTGAAGCTGAATCAGGGAGGGTTTAGATTGATATCAGGAAAACATTTTTCATCGAGTCAGTGTCTGGGCACTGGAACAGGCTCCTCAGGGAAGTGATTACAGCACCAAGCCTGGCAGAGTTCAAGAAGCGTTTGGACAAAACTCTTGGGCACATGGTGTGACTCTTTAGATGTCCTGTCAGGACAGCCAGCCCGGAGTCAGACTTGATAATCCTGATGAGTGCCTTCCAAATCAGTATATTCTGTGTTCATCTCCAAACTGACTGCATGTTTTTTTCAGGACTGTACTTCATTTATTCCTTTTAGATCAATGAAAACTCGAAAAGGAGTGAAGATCCTTGTTATAAGGAAAAGGGAAAGACATTAGGGATGGTATGTTCGATTCCTGCCAGGGAGGCAGTGGTGCTGTTTAAGAGTTGGACTCGGTGATCCTTGTGGGTCCCTTCCAACTCGGAATATTCTATGAATTCCCACGCTGCAGAATAGGAGTTGATGGCACTTGGACTATATTTAATACATATTTGTCCCCTTTTCATGTCAACAGAAATCTTGAGTCTAATTTTACTGCCCACCATGACAGTAATTCCATCTTTTATTTCAGTCTGCTTGGAAAGAAATAAGGAATAAAAAAAAATTGAAAGGGATTAAGTAGTGAGTCTGGGAGTCTTGTAAAGTACAGTTGTAATTGCATGTATCTAAAATAATAGTTGGTTTAGCATTTGTATGTGCCATTAATGTATATAGTTGTCAAGTATGCAAAAGTACTAACTTCTCAACAATTTATTTTGAATCTGGTTATATATGGTGTTTCCATGAAAACAGCATGTAAACTTAGAAAAAAACATGTTTTCTGTGAAAATGATGATGTAAACTTAGACTGAATGAAACAAAACTGAGAAATAAAGGCCACTGTAACCACATGGTGTTCTTGTATAATCACAAATTCAATAACTTGTTAAGTAAAGACACCCAATTATTTATATTTTGGCTCATTAGCTTTAGGGGATTAGTATGACAAATAGTGGTCTTCGGTATTACCAAATATAACTTCTTTATTTGCCCCTTATGATAAATACCACTGTTTGAGTGTTACCATATTAAACCAAAACAGCTTTTACTCTTGAGCACACAAGTTAAAAGGCTAATAAAAGTTATTATGAGCTTTCAAAGAGTATTTTTACACCAGAAATACTGTGAAATTTTATGTATTGTATGACTGTCTTAAGTTCTCCTTCCCATGAAAGCAAGAGGCTTGAATAAGCTTAATTTTCTCCGTCCTTCTGATTCAAATGAACTCAGAGAAGCTGACTTTATGCTGCTGAACAGCCAGTCCAGGAATGCTGCTAAATTATTTTTGTCTCGTGGTTTGGACCAGCATAACTCAGAACATGTGCAAGTTGCCACCCTCTGTTGCAGGTGCAGGATGACAAAAAAAGGTGTCAATGAAAACACTGCTCTGAAATGTTGTTTTTCTTATTCCACGAGATGAGTAAGATGTAACATTTGTAATTAATTTTATGTTCCTGTTATCTTAGGACTGCCCACATATGTGCATCACTGTCTTAAGAAGGCCCCAGGCAATAGTCTTGCTGCAAGAAAGGAGCAAAACAGAGTAATGAAGTTCCTATGTGACTCCTACATGTTCTTATATGGTATTGTATCCTATTGGCATTTCAGAGCAAGAAAGGGATGGTTCCTGCAATCTTATTTTCCAAATGGCAGTGATCCATGGTATTGCCAATATTGTGCATGTTCATTTTAATCACATATGGCACTGCTTATTTCTAGTTCATGTTAAGGGGAGCTCTAGCCCTGCTGTGGCCAGCAAAAGACTTTCTTTTCTTTAACAGGCTTGGATGTTAATATACACATAGTAAGAATTTTGAACTGAATTTACTTCGATTAGCTCAAGGGTAGCATAGTCTATAATATTTAAATATGAGATAGGGCAATGTGATAAGATATGCTCTTGGGGGTAGCACAGAAGATCCCTCTGCTTTCTAAGGAAGAAAGGATGAGTCATAGCTTCTGAAAGTCAAGAAAACCCCCAAATGGTTAACCAAATCCTTTTGTGTGCGAGTTATTAAAAAATTGTATTGGTCTTTAAAAAAAAATCTTATACTATTATAAGATGCTTAAAAACCCTCTACATTGCTATTCTAAGTGGTTGCCTTACAGCATGTGTCCTTGATTCATAAAAACAAACACAAACAAACAAACAAAACGCCAAAATGTATGGAACTTCTATGGCACTTTTAAAAAGAATGTTTTGTTTTTACATAAAGTGAAATCTTAAGTATTTTCCTTTTCTAATAAATAAAGCATAGGTATACTAAAAGCATATTAAACAGCTATTACCTTATAAATTAAAAATAATATTTCATTGTCTGGACTCCTGTAACTGTGTTAAGAAATAAAGCTATCATATATTTGTTTAACTCTTTACAGCAACATATCTTACAGGAATATTTGTGTATCACACGTTAAGAAAAATCCTCCTTTTTACTTTCATGCACACCTATTCTATATTAAAAGGGAGATCTTCTGTTTTTATTCTGGTATAATAGATGGTTTTATTCAAGGAGT
Source organism: Pitta sordida (assembly GCA_013390025.1). NCBI lineage: Eukaryota > Metazoa > Chordata > Aves > Passeriformes > Pittidae > Pitta > Pitta sordida. Next base: position 37,136 of record WEKX01002759.1, read on the forward strand.
AGAATATATTAGTCCAGAGTCCTAATTCTATCTTAATCTGTTATGAGTTAAAACTCATAAATGTATCACTTGGTTTCAAATAATGGACTTTTCTAGCACTGTGGTTTTTAGGAGGTGATACGGCTTGAAACAGTGGCTTAAAATTACATACCAGGTGTAGGTATGTGTTCAAATATGAGATTTTTCTCTCTGATTTCCAGCATTCAAATCCTTCCTGTGGTTAACCCTTTCTGCCCTATGGCTCCTCCTTTGCAGTCCCTGACTTGTCTTTTCCAATAGAAATTCTAGGTGCTGAGATAGGGAGACTGCTCTGGGTTCCTGCTGACAGAAGGAAGAAGGGGACAGGCTAATAAGCTTGTGATTAGGACCAAAATTGCAATACCTTTTCGTGCACTATGTAGCATTTGAGAGGGTTGAATTATATTGGAATTCTGTGAGCATACAGGACAGAGGTTAAAGTATAAATTAGGTGAAATGAGCTCTGTAAGGATCCCTGAAGGCCCTTTAACTGGCTTAAACAAGCAAATCCCACTAAACATGATGTCAAGAGGAACTGTTAGAGTTTGTTTAGTGCTTCTCATTAGTCTGTTTTATGGTATTCTTGGAAAAATATATCCTGGTGTCATCAGCCCATGGAGGTTTTAAAGGATAAAGTGAACTGTGATTCCAGCAGAAGCATGTCTAGCATGATATCAGAAATGTAAACAGATCATTGAGTTGATTTATATTTGCTTTCCTAAAAATCAAGAATAAAAATAATAACAAGGAGGTATTTGTCATAGTCATCAGCAATGCAGGAAGAAAGGTGTCTGTGAGGGGGGTGGCATTTTCATAAGCATGTCAGAATCATGTGGTGCACAAATAAGGATGTGAAATCAAAGCTGGGAAGAATTTAAAACTCAGTAAAAGTGACAAATGTGATACAATTGTCTTCAAGCTAATCTTTAAAGCATATTCACTCTTTCTGTCCTTGTGACTGATCACCACAAGGGTTTTCTTTCCAGGTGGGTGAGCTGAGTCTGTCATCTAAACGATTTGCCCAAGCCTGTGCAGGTGTCAGTCCGAGAACAAGCCTTTCTTTGAGTCAATGCTTAGTTAAGATGGGTTCTGACAAAACTCCTGTGTTTTTTGGATGGAACTTGATAGGCTGTTTCTAATTTGCATTTTGTTAATCACTTTTTTTGCTATGTTTTCCCTAAGCTAATTTAAAAATGAGTCAAGGTTCTGTTTCAGTAAAATTTTAATGAATTCAACATGGTAGCACTTTATTTAGGGTCTAATCAGTGGAAAGTGGACAAAACAAAATATGAACATCTCTCTAGTGCTCTTAAAAAACTTAAATAAAATTAGGCGGACCACATTGTTCTTGAAGCAAGATATTTGTCATGTGTGTAATGGAGAATATTTTTTTATGTCCACATCTTTAAACCAAACAAACTGTCAAGTGCATTTAGAAAGTGCATGAAAAATTCCCACTTTCTCAAATGTGTCTATTCCAAGCCTCAACTTGGAGTAGTTGTTTTTCCCACTGTTATTGTTGAATATTAGAAAGAAAGAAGTGGGGGGAGACATCAACCGATAACTGTTTGGTGAATGCTGATGAATAGCTTAACAAAAAATACGCTGAAGTCCTGAGAACATTCTATGGCATTGGTGGAATGCTCTTATACTGCAGTTTCCTCTTTCTGTTTTTGTGTCAGGTTTAATGTCTAATGAAAGTTTAATATCTAATGAAAACCAAGTAATTAATAGGGCTAAACAGAGACAAATAATCACTTATTCTTACATGTTGTGCCTAATGATGCTCAATAATAATGGTTGTCTCATAATTGGATGATAATTTCTCTTGATGGGGACTTCTCAGTATTGCTTCTCCTATTTAGCAGCCTCTGCCTCTTACTGTCTTACATGTGGGAGACTGGAAAGTGAACCAGCTTCTCTTGTTTCAGCATTACCTGGTTGTGACAGTGTTAGCTTTTTTTTTTTATGGAGTCTGCTGTGCTGGCAAAGCTGGGAATTGAGATACTGCCCTTAGTACTGTGGAGGCAATGGAGGAGTTTTCTCTAGTTATTTCAGGATGTCTCTGTGGCAGAGTTTACTCTCAAGTCTATGTCCTCTCTTATATGCGTGTGCTTCAGCTCTCCAGGCAGAGGCAGAATGTTCCCCTACATATATGCCTAGCCAGCAGTGTGCCCAGGCAGCCAAAAGGGCCAACGGCATCCTGGCCTGCATCAAGAATGGAGTGGCTAGTAGGTCAAGGGAGGTTATCCTTCCCCTGTATTAGGCACTGGTAAGACCGCACCCCGAGTGTTGTGTTCAGTTATGGGCCACTCANAGTTTTAAATTGTAGTGAAAAGCCAGGAAGTCTAACGTGAATTAACAATTAAACAAAAAGCCCAATGTCAATGCAAATGCATATTTTTATTTTTTTTACCCTTTCACTATGTTCAAGATAGTTTTGTTTAGCTTATTCCCTTCTTGTTGAACCCATCTAATTCACTGTGCTGTAGGACCCTGCAATTTCATTGCACAATGGAGCATAATTTTAAACAAGGTTCAGAAACAAACTTTTCTGGGCAAAGCCGAAGTGCTGAGACTCTGTTGCAATTTAGAATAAAGCTAGTGCAAAATGTAAAAATTTAAAAATACATACAACAAGTAAAAATAGGTTGTGGTAAAGCTGTTCCTGTGCTCTTTGGCTATGTATGGCATATGGCCTGTGGAGACTGTTTAAAGTAAACCACATAATTCTACAACCTTACTCTTTAAAACAAAGCCACTTTTCATTAATTAAATTTCTTAATGAATAATTAATCAGTCTTGCATTTTTTAGTAGCTAAGCATTTTTCCTCTACTAGAAAATCGCAGTGGAAAGCACCAGTAAGTGTCTCTTTAAGCTGTTTATTGACAGAATACAGATATCTACAAAAGACTTCATATAGCATTATAGTTCGATATGAAGTAATTAGAATCTAATAGTTTTTCTTGAAATAGTATTTTATACAGGAAGAAAAACAAGCTCAGTTTGTCTTCGCAGTAAAGATACTGGCTCTGAAAAACAAGTGTTTCTGGAGTAATGATGTTTCAGAAACTTTTCTGGAAAACTTCTGCTGGTAGCTCATGTTGCAGAAATATTTTTCCAAATAGGTTGTACACATTAATGTATTTTTCATTTTCCAAGAAATTCTGTATCTCCATTTTTTGTGAGAAATACTTTCCGTGCAAGTATCATCATGATACTCTGTAGATATTTCATTGTTCAAACTGATATTTGTTTGCTTTTGGTTTTTTTTTTTTCTAAAAGCTTTCATCCTGTAAATGTATTTCATTTCATACTCCAAATGGATGGTGCTGCCCTAAGAAGCTTTTTGAGACGGATATATGTGTTTGATGTATTTCTGCAATAAAATAAGTTGTCAAAAACGTGTTTGGGGGGTGGGGGGAGAGCGGGAAGTGAAGGTGAAGTTTGGGGTATCTTAAAATTGTCAAAATATAATTCTGATGGAAGGATCTAACTACACATTCCCTTTTTTTTTTTTTTTTTAAAAAATTGCAAATATGAGCTGCCTTCAACAGGGGCAAGCATATAGGTTTCTCTTGACTGCAGAAATTCCAACATTACTCTCTGGCGCTTCAGTTGTCTCAAAGATTTTCAGGAACCCATTTATCACTATGTTGGGTGTTAACAGAACAAACCTATTTGTCACTGTGAGTGACAAATAATGTGCAACACGAGAGACTTCTTGGCTGAATTTCATTTGTAGATCACAAAACCAATAAGGTATATTTTAAATTCCCCATAAAGAGTTAATGAAGAACTTGCTATGTATGTGTTTTATTCTCTACTATGGTAATTCTGTGTAATATGTAAGAATAGTTGCAAACAAAAAAAAAGGATTGAGCTTTCTTACCCTGAATTAAGGCGCTTACAAAACACCCACAAAAGCTGTATTTTGTAGCCACTGGCATGAAATTCATAGAAGAATAGTTCTATTACTTATTGACCCAAAAAGAAATCTAACCTGGGGTAGCAACCTCATAGTATCCACATTATAGAAATACTTGAAGAACAGCAATCTTTTAGTAGGGTCAACATTAAGTCTTCAAGCAGTAAGGGCTGCATTGATTATATCACACAACAGAGTTGATTTCTTTGTGAAATTTGAGGTTCTAACAGAAATCAAATACATTGTTGGGTTTTTTCTGTTTGTTTATGTTTTAAGTTATCTCTTCATGGTCTTGACCTTGAATTTGGCTTTGAATTTCTTTTGTTTATGTAATTGATTTTTCTTATTTAATACTTGAAATATTTCTACATATATAAAGAAAAGGCTTGAATTATTCTGAAGGGTTACTATCCTTTAGTGATTTCTATATAAGACATTTTGAACACAGGGAACTCTTATACCATGTGGTTTAGATGTATTATATCAATTACACTACATTAAGTACAAATGCTTTTATCCTATTACAATTACTTGTACATTCATGCTAGAACATTCTCTGCCATGTAGGTTTAAGTATATGTTGTCTTACTGGCCTAAAACATCTTCCACACAAAAATTATGAGCTGAATGTATATAAATGTTTGTTTAAATGAAATGCATTTAAATTCATCTTGCAAGTTCTGCATTGTAGTAATATTGCCATAAGGAAAAGGCTGGAAGACTACTGTAACAGTTTTTCTCTGTGATTGATAAATATTTCTTTCCTGATTAATCTCATTCTGAAGTTCTTCAGCTCTGTAACAGATGATCAGTTGCTGATGTACGGTGAGCCCCTGGGTATTGTGGGCTCATGGGTCTGGGACCAGGGCATGAAGGCCGTGATTCACCAAAAGACCAAACTCATGAATATGCAATTAAGCCCCACCAAAGCAGGATGGGACGGGGCAGGACTAGGACGCTTCAACTATTAAACTGACAATTTCCTCTCTTTTTATTTTTTTCCTCCCCCTTTTATTTCTTTTTATCCCCCACCTTTGTGGCTTGGGTGGCTGCCCCTGCTGCCACATTGCAGGCAGCTGCCTGCCCTGGAGGGATGATGGAGAGAAGGTACCTCCCACTCTCACGCACAGACACACAGAATGGCAACCCCCTCCTGTAGCCCAGCAGAGAAAAATTGCAGCCATGGAAAAATGCATGTTTACATTAAATACATCCCAGACAGGACCGTGATGGGCCGGGCCTCATGACTTGGTTCCTGGCTCCCTCCCCTTGCTGCCCCCAGTGACTCCCGGGTGGTGCTTATTTAAATATTCATGGTCTTATTTAAATATTCATGAACTGCCTGCTTTCTCAGCATTTTCTGCGCATGTGCGCAACATCACTTTTTGCTGAAAAATGGATAGCGAAATATTGCAACCATGGATAAACTGAGGTCTTCTGTATATGATCAACTTTTATGGTGACTTAGTTTTACAGTCATACCTCTGTATTCGTAGATTACAGGTCTCCTAGGGGGTTTGTGGGAGGTATCACTATGCTGCACATATGTCAACTGGGAAAGTCTGCGAATACTATTCGCGGTGAAAAAACCCACAAATACACGAATCCAAAACCACAAATAAGCAAGATATGACTGTACTATAAGACCATAATTTTGTGAGTAACATATCTTTTCACTTAAAACATACTTACTGTTGGACATAGTGGTTTCGGCAGATTATTAGTAAGAAAGAAGAATGAACCAGCTTTCAACTGAAGTGCTGTTACAGTCTTTTCAAAAGAGAATTTTTCCTTTAAATCTTTTTGGTTTTGGTTTTTTCCTATGAGCCTTGGAAGGTAAGATCTCCTTGGCTGGGCTAAAATTAGAGAAAAAACTCTGCTGTTCTACAGAGAAACTTTAATCTTGACTAACAAAAAAATCTTCAAATCTCATATTTAGCAAAGGGCTCATTTTATTTGCTTGTAGTATCTTAATTAATTGATCCAGAACTCGCAGCTAAAGTGATACACTCAACTTTCATCTTTTTTCCCCTAGTATATGTTGCTAAGATGCTACCTAAAGGCAATTTAATATTTTCCCATTCTGATGCAACAGTGTGTATGTCAATAGAACTGAACAGAATAGAATCTTTCCACAGGGATTTCGTTGCTCTTAATATTTATGGTTTTAAATACAATTACTAGTGGTAATTGTTAAATACAGTTATTCTTTTCCAAAATGTAGATCAGTACAAGTAGGGAGAGCCTTACTGTGGCGATTTTAAATGTATTTCCAGTTTAGCTACATGACGTTGAGGAAACCAGTTCTTGGCTAAAAATAGCATGTTTTTATAACAGGGTACCTGTTCTGTGAACTCATGCTGTGGAGGAGCACTTATCTGCTTTTGGCATTCCACACTCCTTGCGGCCTGGGGCTTACAGCTTTTGGAAGTCACAGGTAAGGGGAAAATAAGGAGAAAGCTGAGCCTAGATTATTTCAGCAATAGTGGAATCAGAACTGCAGGGAGTCAGTGCTGAGGTCCACAATTTTTCATTTATTCAAAAGGAGTTATGACTGAACAAGGTTTCCAAAGAAAATCTGAGCGTGACGTATGATTTTTAGTAAAGGACTATTTATTCCGATTTTTAAATGAAGTTGTGGTAATGTGTTGCACATCCTTACAAGAATGATATTTTTTTTCCTTGGTATTCAGAGGATCAAAGAAGCAAAGACTATGAGAAAGGTATCTGAAATACCTGAAAGTGCGTTTGGTCTCTGTACGGGTGTTAGATAGTGAGTTGGACTAGATGATCCTTGTGGGTCCCTTCCAACTCACAGTATTCTCTGTGTGTGTGTGTGTATGTTTGGAGATGAAAATTTAAAACAATGCGTGAAATATTGGTAGAGGGTGAAGATGTCATTAGGCTATAGATGCGTATTATAAGAAATAGGAATTGATCCTCAAAACTCAAGTTTCTTTTTTTATTTTTTGAAAAACCTCCTCAGTTTGAACAGAGGAGGCCAGTTATTGCCTGAGGTTGATCTGTAGCCTGACCAATAGCAGTGCTCATCTTGCACTTAGAGCATCAGTATTAATGCCAGAACAGAAAGGCCAGATGGAAAATAATTACTCCTTTTCTCAGATGTCCTACATTTAAGTGGCAAAAAAATTTAAAAATTGTGTTCAAGGGTACATCATGAGAGAGAAAAAAATCCAATGCCAAAGTTTGTACTGATGTTTCCTGATACTCTTCCACAGCATTTAATAGTGTTTATAACATTATAATAGAGGAGGGGGAGAGGAAAAAAAAGAAAAAGCTTTAGTGTCTGCTTTTTTATTTCCAGAGAACTACATTTTTCAGAACATAAAGCTGATGGAAAACCAAATAACCTTGTAGTAAAAACAAAGCACATCTTCTAGGTCACATGAAGTGAAGGGTACATCTGTCTTAGATTGATAGATTGCTTCATTTCTTTGTGAAATTTCTGTATTGCACTTAAATACTTCTATTAAATACTTTTTAAATAGTCTTTTATCAAACTGCAAGTGCTCACGTGATATTGAAAGTAAAAGTACTGAGCAACTTGTAGGAGAAAAACAGAAGTCTGAAATATAAGCTGTCAATAAAGTTTCCATTCATCACAAGTTACAAAGTCATGGCTGCAAATGCAGTATATCAGAACTTGGATGTTAGAAGTTTCATAGGAGTTTCCCCATTGTTCCCTGAATCTAACGGGTAAGTTATGAGGGAAAACACTAATTAAAAGAATTGGTGGCTTTTCTCCAGCATTGAATTATGAGGTCATTACTACTTGTTAAAATACTTATCCCACTCAGATATTCATAAGTATCTATTAGGTTTCTTGCAAACAGGGAGATTTAGCTCTTGTTATTAGTGGGTGGTTTTCATCAGTATTCTAGATTAGTCCCTTGCTCTGAGCCATAGCCACATCAACATAAATCACCAGTGCAAATGTTAAACAAAAGTAAGTTCTCTGCGGGAAGGACACCGCTGGTTGCTTTACTTTCAGTACTTGTTTCTTCTGTATTGCTTGCAGCACTTTGAAACCTGGAAATGCAATTTCTCTTGCTATTGATTTTTGTTCTTTCCCATTTAGTAAGCACTGATGTAGATGGAAATCTATGCACATACCTTTCCATGTGGTGATCTTGGAATATGCTTTACTCTTCCAATATGATGCTTCTGCAGCTTGAGACTCTGGTTTCACTAGGATGAGACTTAGGGATATTGGATCTGCTTTCCAGGAGCATCTTCTTTAGTAGCCAGCAAATTTTCTCTTGAAGAGAAATTAGATGTATGAAATGGAAAAACAACCATTGAATCCAGGAGAAAACAAGAATGTTAACTTTTACAACAGAGAATGATACCTTACAAAAGATGAATTTCTTATAGAAGGGTTTTTTTTTTCCATGAAAGAATACGGAGTAACCAGTTGGTTTCCAGAGGAAGTGGGGAGAAAGATGGAAGTGCAGAGATAAAAATAAAGTCAAAATTTATTAACTTTTCAACACTTCAGATCTGTCGAGGTCAATTGAGAATCTAAGTTGAGGAAATGGACTATGGACTATACAGCACTGCAATGACTTTGGGATGCTTAAGTACATACTCTTTACACATCCTTTACATGTCTAACTCTCATAGCCCCCCCAAGTATTTAATCACTTAAAGTTTTAAGGTGCACAAGTTTGCAATTTCATAACTTTAACTGTATGTTAAACTGCAATCTTAATATTTTCCCTAATAAGCAAAATTTAATCTATTTAGTTATAGATTTCTGTTAAGTAGAAATTTCTATCACTATAGTTTCCTAGTAAGCGCTTTGGTCAAGCAACCGAGCTGTAGGAAACACCATTGGGCTTACACTGCTTGAGTGTGTGATGGTTACTTTTTCATCCTTCTAAGCAATACAGTGTTTAAAGGATTTTTCCAGTCTGGACAAAGATGATTAGCATAGCTGAGGTGTTTTCATCTTGTTTAAGTTTTGGTCAAACAAGTGCATGATTTCTAGATTGAAATGAAAACAAATGAGAACTATAAATTACTGTAATATTCGTATCTTTTCATTAGTCCGGAAAGAGGCAACGAGCAGAAGTTACTTGTGCCACATGGTATGAGCAGGAAAGAAACCAGTCTGTTAAGGTCAAAGAATTGGAAAGAGGTTGAAAACTGATAATCTTCTATCAGGTTAATGGCAGTGTTATGTGGCATTGCCCTAGGGATTTCCTAAGAGAAAAATAACTAATGCTCTCGCAGGACTGTCACAACCACAACCACAGGAAACACCACGGGATTAAAAGAGAGAAATAGTAGTTAACAGAGGAGCAAGGGAACATCACTACTATTTTCTAGTTTTGATTAAAAACTGTCAAGTGCCGTAGGTTATTGAAGGTCAGGTATTTTCATGAAAACAGGGAAGTCCAGGGTGATTACTTCTTGCAGATTTGAATGTGATACTGCTAAAGAGAATGTACAGGTTCTTAATTAAATTTGGTCTTGCAATATATACATATTCCAAAGAAGAGATAGAAAACTTAGTTAGGAAATTGACTTTTTGTGTGCGGGTGTCTTGTTTTGGGGTTTTCAAGTCCTTTTTGAGCTTGGTGAGGATGACTTTTAAATTTGCCTTACTTCAGTCTATTCAAATGCAGCCAGGGAGAAAAAAATTCTGCGAGATGGGACTAGGATATGCTCTGATGAAAGGTAGACATCTATAGGGAGGATGAGCTACACTGAGATTCCTTGTTTAGTCTCAACAAGTGGAAAAACTGTTTTAAATAGCATGGTTTAAAGGGACTGTTTAAAGAAAGTCTATTTTTTCCGCAGCACTGATAGTCCCTATATATCAAAATATTGAAATGCCATATGGACTTTGGTCAGCCAGGTTAATTCTCACTCGTGAAGAACAGTTGCTGATTTCCATCAGACAGGTGTATAGTTTTGTATTCCATAAGGAGAACAAAGATTACACTCTACATCTTTCACTTCTTAAATGGAAAAATCGTTTCTATTTCTTAGGGCTCATTGCTGGGTTTAATAAATAGCAAACACATTTACAAAAATACCTTAAAAACACAATATGAACTGGATATTAAACAATTCTCTCCTTTTTGGGTCAAGCAGCAGCATAACGAGATAAAGTGGTATTTATACTACTAGTCCCTGTCAAATGAGGTACACAGACTCTAAATAAGTATTTTGAGAGTTAGTTCGCTGTGATTTGTCATGAATCTACAGTCTAATACCTCTCAAATTCTAAGAAATATGTGTCTAGTTATGACATTTGACTATATCATGGCATGAAGATTGGTATTTGGATAGAGAGAAATGGCAGAGAACCAAAATTAACAGAAATTGAGTTAATGGAATGCAAGACAAAATTTCTTGATGGATGCTGATTAGTGACACTTGGTTTAATCCAGACATTTGTTTTAATTTAGAAGCAACAGCACACCATCTCCAGTCTGCAGACTATCAAAAATAAAGGTTCTATCTGCAGGGGTATACATGGCAAACCCCAGTGTCTCTCAGATGATGAAGACTTTAGGGCATGAGAAAATGTTTTTCGCTCTTGGTAGTTGGTTATAAAAACTCTATACATGATCTCCCCCTTCAATATCATTACAGGTACTTAAGTACCTCTTTAGAAAGTAGAGAGGTATAAAATGGAATTGGGAACTGAAGCAGATACCAAGGTATTCTAACCTGTCAAAGTTAAAACCTCAAGCAATCAGGTTCATGTGCATGTGCCTGGATTTTATGGGTACTGAAAGCACCTTGAATGCACACACACACAACTGAACTGTAAAGTGGTAAACAAAGTGATGCCCCCTGCCCAAGTATTTTCAACCTGATGCCTAGAACACTATTTTTTGTGTTGCTAATATATATCTTAATTAGAAGTAACTGTTCTGGTACTCACCTTGTTGTAACTATCCCTGCAACAAGCATTGTAAGTGGGAAGTTTGCTGGACTTCCATTTTCTGTAATTAAACCTTTTTGGTTTGTTTGTTTGTTTTCTTTGAATTTTGGTTTTTTTGGATGTTATTTGTTTACTTTCTTTGGATTTGTGTTTGTTTCAGGTTTTTTGCTTGTGTCTTTTAATTTTTTTTTATTTTCCTTCTGGATTAAAATGACTGATCAGCCACATTTATGAAATAACATACTTCAATGGTGAGTCAACAAGCTTTAGGTAAAAAATAAGAGATGTTCTAGGATCATAGTTTCTGTAAAATACAGCTTTGTAACCCTCGGGTTGGTTTATAAGTCCTCGTTAGAAGACTCCAAAACGTATTAAGGGTGCACATTTGTTTCACCACAATATTGTTAAAGCATTGGTTTTTGACTATAAACAGCTTGGTGTTAACATTAGGATTTATTTTTTGTTTTTCAAACTGTGTAACATAAGAAATAAAAATACTGTCTAGCAAGGTGAACTCATATGAATGTGGATTTTTAAAGATCCCATTAAGCAGATAGACTTTTGATATTTCAGGTGTGAAGATGTGAGGGAATCAAATCCAAAGGACATCGGCATGGACTTCACTTAACTTGTAATTTTCCTTTTTTACCAAGACCTTTTCAATAGCAGGTTATAATAACTGTTGTATAGTGGTGTACAGTGGTTGTAATAAAATACATAAAAACATCTGAGTTTGGTTTTCACAAAGATACAAAGCAATACATTCAAAGTACCATTAACACTACTTTACAATAACACATTTTTCTTATTTACAATAATTAACTGCAGCATAAACACTTATCTGACAATATAAACACCTAAAAATACTAATGGTGCGTTCATATAACTTGTTCATTGAGCAGGAGAAAAACTGACTTGTAATTGTACTTGCAATCAAAGGCAGAGCCAGGTGGATAATCTTGTGATTTAGATGCAACTATGTGTAGGTTTTGCTGTTCAATTTCCCTCTAATTTGTTGCTTATCACAAAAACTTTCACAGGACAGGAAGTTATATATAACTTAAAATGAGAAATGAAATTAGAAGAACTATGATTAAAATGTGGGTATTTTCCAAATCCTGATCAGCACAAATCATTATGCAGCAATGTTGGTCTTTAAGAAGTGGGGTGGGGCAGGAACAGGCAACAAGACAAAGGTTGACTTAATAATCTGCTACACAAGAGTGAGCAATAACTATTAAAAAGTATTCATTGGATTTCCATCGTTTATTAGAAGACTTGTAGAGTATAATTTCTGGTGAGGGGTGTTCTTAGATATGAAAGCAGGTATGAGATCTATTAGACTGTTTGCTTATACAATGAGCATATCCATCTGTGTTTTTTGTGAAAATTCCTCTCTGGTGTAATGTATTCTTTCTGGATGGCCTCTTGCTTATAATCTTTGTATAAGAAGGATTGGATTTTATTATTTTTTCCAAAGTTAATATTTTTATTATTTTTTTCTAGAGGAAAAACTCTGAGATCTTCTGACAAAATCTATTATAAGAAAAAAATTTGTTACAAGAAAATGCTCTTATTATATTAACTGTTTTGTCTGACATTCAGATTTGAAAGCTGTCACATTGAATTTTGCTGGGATAGTGTAATTCTCATTCAGTTTGTGTTTTTAGAGTCATCATGCTTGTAGACATATTAATTGCACTTTCCCTCTCCTATTTTTTTATTTCTTTTAAATCTATTTGTCATATCTCACCAAACATGACCTAAGCATGTTTTTTGGGTTAGCAAGAGTGAACTCAATCAAGTGAAATATCCTCTCTAGCTCTAAAAATAATACCAGAAGCCATTACTCTGGGGAAAAAAAAATCTCAAAAGAAGAGGCCTGATGTACAAAACAGCCTAGTCTGATACATGACACATTGAAGTGTCTTTGCTTTAAGAAGGCTGTCTCAAAACAATAGATGGCAACCAAGTCAGATTTACAGGCAGGCAAGGAGAGGCAGTACTGTTCCATCTGATGATCAGGTGACCCGCCTGGTTGATGAGGGAAGAGCTGTTGATGTGGTGTACCTGGATTTGAGTCATGCATTTGACACTGTATCCCATAAAAAACTCCTGGTGAAGATGGAGGCTTGTGGCTTAGATAGGTTTACAGTGTACTGGATCAGGATTTGGTTGGATAATAGAGCTCAAAGAGTGGTGGTTAATGGTGCTACGTCACTAGTGGGGTGCCTCANAATGAGAGGACGCAGTCTTAAACTGCGTTAGATGAGAATTAGACTTGACATTAGAAGGAACTTTTTCAGAGAGAGGGTGATGTCTCAGCGGAATGGGCTGCCCAAGGAGGTGGTGGATTCGCCATCCGTGGAGGTGTTCAAGAAAAGGTTGGATGATGTACTTGACAGCATGACCTAGATATTACGATAGGGTGTTATTGGTAGGATGAGTGTTGGTAGCAGGATGACAACAGGTTAGGTAACAGGTGGTAGGTTGGACTTGATTATCTCTATGGTCTTTTCCAACCTTACTAATTCTGTGATTTTGTGATCTAGCACACTGAGAGAGCACTTTCACATGTCGGTGGCAGAGCCGTGCACAGCCGATGGCTCCTTTTAGATTTAAAGTTTGTACTTTTTCAGGCAGTGGTCAGTCTATTGACTGCAAACCAGTGCACTTTTATTAACTTACATGGTACTGTGTATCTCTCAGGCCAGCTGAAGGTCTGGCCTCAGGCCATCCAGGATGTGAAAGTTCTATGCACTGAAATTTGAGGTTTGTAACCTGATCATGTGTAAGCTTGGCATCTTGGACTTTTTTCAATTATGCTATAAGCTATAATAACTCTAATTCCCATTGTGGAGAAAATGTATCAAATAACTCAGCTACTTGGACAGCACACAGTTTAGAATTTATTAGCTGCTGCTCTGATTCTAATTTAGTGGCATAGTCTCATCTCACTGAAAGTATAATTGCCATTATTGAGTAATCATTTTGATAGGTTATTCCATTTTCTGCCCTGTTTATCTTCTGTTCTTAAGTGCTTTGCTTTCCTCTTTCAACATTGCCATCTCAATTTGAGTTCCTTCTCACTAATTCTCAATGTTTTCCTGTCCTTTTTTTAATGGCACAATCAGTGCTTGATATCATCTGTATGTCTTCTGCAATTCTGTCAAATTGGCTGGTACGAAGAGTACTGCAATTTCCTTTCTAAGCTCCTTCTGTTGGGTGTTTTGTCTTTCATCCTTTGTTTTCCCAGTTTGGTCCTATATGTAAATTAATTGCACACTGAAAAAACTAACTTTCTGGAAAGAAGTCACCTATGCAAGTAATGCCTCCATTGTCTTCTAGGGCATATACATGAAATAATGTAATTTTTAACTTGGGTATTTAGAAGACAAGATCATACCTTCTACACTGAATATTTTTACTATTATGATCAACTTGCAAGTGCTTCTACCCTGTGACTATGCATATGACATATTAATGTTTTTCATAGATATTTGCAAAAGGAAATGAAAATAACTCACTTTAAAAAGATTCTGTTTGAGTTAGCTATTTTTATCACTACAGCATCTACACGCCCTTTTGTGTATGCTCTGTAGCCCACACACAGGCACATACATGTGTGTACACATACATGCAAAACCCCCCAGTTCACCCTCAAGGAAGATAGGATGTGATATTCAGTTATGGACTTACTATTTGATTCTTTGGAGTCAATGCTAAACAGTAATGAAAACTTATTCACATTTTCTGCTTTATTTGGTGCTTATTCTCCTTCCCAATAACTCATATTAGTATTACTGAACTCAGGCTCTATTTATTTCATGGCTTTAATTACTAGTATTTTTGAAGTACCAAGTTACATTCAAATTCTTTTTCTTTCCTGATGGATATTTCAATGCCCCTGATACGTTAAAAGCTGCTGTGCATTTAATGGATGCTTAAATTCTACTGAAAATCCATGTACAATAAAAATGGTTAGTGATTTGTTCGAGTAGTCCTGAAATACTAAAAATGTGTATTGACCTTGCCTGGCCAAGTGTTGGTGGTAGGGGTGGGAGCTAAAGGAGTGACTTCTGTAAGAACCTCCTAGAAGGTTCCTCCATGTCCTACAGAGCCAATGCCAGCTGGCTTCAAAATGGACCCACTGCTGGGCAAGGCTGATCCCATCAGCAACACTGGTAACACCTCTGGGATTTAAGATGTGGGGAAAAAAGATCTCTCTACAATTGCAGTCAGAGAGAGGAGTAAGAATATGTGAAACGAACAACTCTGCAGACACCCAGGTCAGTGAAGGAGAGCGAGGAGGTGTTTCAGGCACCACAAGTGCGATTCCCATGCAGACCATGGTGAAGCAGGTTGTCCCCCCTTGCAGTCCATGAAGGTATATGAGGGTGCAGAAATCCACCTGCAGTCCCTGTAGGACTCTACATCAGAGCAGATAGATGCCCAAAAGAGGCTGTGACCCCACAAGTCTGCTGGAGCAGACTCCTGGCAGGGACCTGCAGAGCCGTGGAGTGAGAAGCCCATGCTGGACAAGGTTTGCTGTCAGGGCTTGTGGCTTCTTGGGGTAATCATGTTGGAGCAGTTCATGTAAAAACTGCAATCCATGTGAAGGACTCCCTTTAGAGAAGTTCATGGAGGAATGTCTCCCATAGAAGGGATCCCACGCTGGTTTAGGGGAACAGTAGGAGGAGTCCTGCTCCTGTGCAGGAAGGAGTGGCAGACACAACATGATGAACTTCAGTTAACATTGTTAACCACTGTGTTGGGAGAAAGAGCAGAAAATCAGGAGTAAGGTTGAACCTGAAGAGAAGAAAGGGACTGGAGGAAGGTGTTTTAATATTTGATTTCATTTCTCATTACTCTGCTCTGCTTTTGAGGTATAATACATTAAACTAACATCCCCAAGTCAGGCCTACTTTGCCCATGACAGCAACTGGTGAATAATCTCTCCCTGCATATATCTTGACCCACAAGCTTCTTATTTTCTATCCCGTGCTCAGCTGAGGAGGTGAGTGAAAGACCCGCCTTGTGGGTGTCCGGACAGGGTCAAACCACAATGGGATGGAAACGTAACAGAGAGGGAACCAAAAGCAAAATGGAATATAAAAAATAATACTTCTCTCAACAGGTTTTTATTCAGTCCCTAAAAATGGTTAAGGATGATATATGCAACTAAATATAAGTATGTGTAATAGGCCTGATCAAAAGTACTTTCATTTTCCATGTGATTCTGCCTATCTGGTTTGCTTCAGCTGCTTGTAGTTCTTCAAGAAATGGTGGGTTGGAATGAAAACATTGGAAAGCTAGGTTAGGAATGCATGTTCCAAATTGAATTAACTAAACAGGATTATTACTCTAATTCCAATGCTTTTATTATTGTACTAAAAAAAAAGTATTGTTTTATAGTTTTAAAACTCATGTTCCTTGTTCCTTCATAGTACTTGCAAGAGACTGCAGTCATACGTTTTAATTTCTGGGATTCCACTTCTACTCCTGGTTTGCTTGTTTGACAGCTTGTTTCCTCCGTGCCACAGTGCTTCTAGTGTTGTGGAGATAAATAATCACTCATAGTCAGTCAAAGACTATTTCTATTTGGTTTATAAATTTCTATTTTCAAGCTTACTCAAGGTATTTATGTAATGCAAATCTTTGTTCCAGTTAAAAAACATATAATTTTTGTGCTTGATTTTGAATCTGAATCGTCCATTCTGTTAAGAAAATGGAAAAACAACAGCCAAACTAGATCAAAGAGGAAACATAACTGTTTGCATAAATGATAAAAGAGCTTTTTTAAAAGCCCTCTTAAAGATGTCAGCACTGTATCTCCTTTATGTACGTGCTTAGGATGACTATAAAGAACTCTGTCTTTTTTTATTTTTAAATATATTCTGTTTGTGTGTATATATGTATATACACACACATACAAGCACTGATGCTTTAACCCTGTACACAGTGCTAGTCACAGGCTCTGCAGTAGAGGCATGCTCGTCTACTCTAGAGAGTGAAAAGTTCCAGTGAAAAATGTTAGTCCTGTGTCTGTTGTAGGGTTTCAATTTGCCCTTACAGCATTAGGGATTGCAAAGGTTTGAAAGTGTGACAAGTCTCCTGGCTGTTAAAATCTTATCGATTTTGCCAGCCTGGAACTTAACAAGACACAATTTTGTTCTGTACATGTAAGTCAAAATAATTTCTCACAGATGCTCATGTATCTTAATTCCCATTTATGTATCATTTTTACTACATCTGATATTGCAACTTACAATTTGCATTTATTGCCATTACCCAAGCCATCCAGTCTTCTACAATAATGCTAAGAGAGTCTGGGCAATTACATAGATTCTTAGAGAAAATGCACACAAACTGAACTGCTTATGCACAGCTGTTAACATTTAACTTCCATCTGTAAGTGGAAACAATTGTGTTTAAATTCTACATATGATAAACCCCTCAGAATGTTTCTGGCCTTTTCTGAAATTTCTCTTTAGAAATTAATACTGAAAATGTGTATTTTCTCCATTACTCTTTTCCTAATGCCAACTACAGGGTGTAGGACTCAGATATAAGGCCTGAATCTGTCATTCAGAAAGCCAGCCATTATCTTGAATTTTAAATAAAGAAGTTAACATTAAAAAAAGTCAGATTCATGGGAAGAGATTCCTCAGGTAATCCAAGTACATCCCTTTCGTACTTGTTCAATTCCTTACTAGTGCTGCAGAGCTATCGATATTCTTCTGTAGCATTGGCTGCAAGATTGAGACAAACAGGCAGCTTCTCTGCTAGTGACCACCAAGTGCAGTTCATGAAAACTCTAATTGTTTTAGAAAAACTTAAACCTATTCTGACCATACTGTAGCCAAGATGTATTAAAGGCCAAAAAAGAAGAGGAAACGGCAGGACCAAACAGTAGAATTGTCTTTTTTTCCTAAATAGTTCATTTTCCTTTAATTTGCTACTTTATTAAAATTGCTTGTCAATAGATTTTATTGTAGAATATTCTCTCATGCAAACAGCCTGAGAGCAATGTGGTGCCAGCTATATGCACAGACCTCTTTCCTATAAACTTCTCTTCCCACAGCAAATTCAACTCTTTCCAAAAGCCAATGCAATCAGAAATTGACATCTGTGTTTCTCACCCATAGTCCTAGCACAATTAAAGAATCAATTAATTGAAAACTGTTTATTACAGATAAGATGGATAGATGAATAGTAAAATCTGTTCTCCATCTATCTCATTTTATATTGAAGATGAGCACAGAACTGAGATTAAGTCACTCAACCCTTCTTTTATATATATGACAAAAGCACGTAGTGGAAGTATTTTCCCCTCCTATGAGTGGAAACAAGGATGAAAGATGAGAGGAATAATCTGCAAAACTCCTGAGTGATCAGTTTCAATTCCTTACAGGATAAGTATCCATGTTCTTGTATTTATTCTAGAAGTATATGTATGGAAAGTATTGCAAATGTTTTTGTTTCTTTTTGCTTTCAACTCCAGAGCATTTTTGTGCTTTACTTCTGGACTTTAACCTCAAAGCTCCTTAGAATAAAGAATTTGCATTTCCTTTTAGGTCTCATGTTTCTGTCCCAACTGGGACACCCAACAGATATAGAATTTTTCTTTTTAATGCATTCTCTAATGACTCATTTTTAAAGTGACTGAAACACTATCTCTAATTATAGCCGCAATATGTTCCTTAGTGAATTTCACATCCTGTCTAAGCATCACATTATGTTCTTCCAATAATTATAGCCTTTCTTCCATCTTTTTTTCTTTTATTTCAAGCCAGTCAAAACTTAAATTCAGTCTTTAACTTCATTACCTAAAGCTTCTCCTTGCACTAGATGTTCTTCAGATGTTCAAAAGTTGTGGTGGTTTAAGACCACCTCATAAACATTTCAAGACATTGATTCTTTCCCTGATGGCTACACAATGTACTTCACTCTGAACTTCCAAATCCAAAGTTTAAACATGATTCTGAAGACTGTCCTCACCAGGAATCTAATCTATGAAAGGATGTATTTTAAAATTAAATAGGTATAAACAAATACAATGAATTTCTTTATCATAAATACCCTTTTCTCTTGTAGGGGATTGGGTCAAAAAAGATCACTATCAATTATTAAAGGTGTTATAATAAATAAGCTGGGTTTATTAATAGGAGATAACTGTTTACACAGTGCATTCATTTGCTTGGTCCCTCACACAAGCACACACTGTGTTGGAAGAACAGTTGTGTTGGAGGCCAACCCCAGCTATTTATTCAGAAGTGGCACATCACATGAGTGTATCACTGATTTTAAGAAAGAAAGTCCTCCAAGTGATTTTTTTTTTCTACATAGATGTGTACATAATCCTGTCAACTTTGTCTGCATGTAACAGCCACTGTACTCTTGGCTGTGGTCTGAATTGTGCAGCCTGTCATTGACACTGGTACGTGCCAGTGACCTAGCATATTTGCAGCTGACTGTGTCTTAAATTTACCATATCTTGTGGGTCCAACAGGGCCACTAGTCTCCAAAGTTGATAGATTCTTGGTAGCTCCTCACAGGTTCTCTCAGCCTTGTTTCCCAACAGATGTTTCTGTTTTCAGTTAGGTAAGTACCATTGAAAGATGGCGTCTATATCAGCTGGCACAGAGGGTCCTTCCAGGTTTGCTTCCTAACAAGATTTCAAAACGGTTAGTTGGCCACGCCCTGTTTTGATATATTACTTCATGGGGATAAGAGTGCATCTAAAGACTCATTTAAAATGAACATGCACTGAAAGAGTACAAATATCGAAGTGGGAATACTTAGTTAGCAGATGATAGGTCTGGAGATTCTCTTCAAAACATTAAGTTCTTTCCAGTACATGTCAAAACCCCAGAATTTTATCTTTAATTTTTCTTCTATTGCTAATTTCCTGGGGATTTTTCTGGTTTTGTTTGTTTTTGTTTTGGGTTTTTTTTTCCCTTTGAGTAAGGGAGTTGAGTAGCTACAGGAGGCTTCTATTGCTGGAATTTTCGCTTCCTAACCACATAAACAGTTAGGAGTGGCAGTTTCTCTTCAGATAAGCATCTTGGGGTTTGGACTAGAAGATCCCTTCTGTAAATCTCTTTATTTTAGATCACCATAATATTCTTTTTTGTATGGAGTTGTTTCACAGGTATGTAGACTTATAATAAGATGATTATCAGTGGTCTATCTAAAGGAAAAAATCGTTAAGCCAACCAAACATCTTCCAGGTTTGTTCTGGATTTTGTGAGGTTTATCAATATATAAGCAATATCACCGTGTACTGCTGGGAAACACAGGGATATGACCCTTCACTGAGTCTTGTTAAGATTAACAAAAATGTATACCCTGTACTTAGAACAATTTATTTAAGTTAACAAACTTCTTGTTGAGTGTAAATAGTAACACTAAGAAACAGTTTTTAAAAAATTAATTATTGTAGCATGAAAAAAGTGAGGCAGCCTGAATAGGTAAGTTTACAGATGGGTTTATTTTGTTTTCATCATATCACCTGGATGACAACAAGTTATGTAACAGGTGATAGCTTGGATTCGATGATCTCTATTGTCTTTTTCAACCTTCCTAACACTGTGATTCTGTGATCTGAAAGTGGTTATTGCTATATTTTTCAATGGAATAATGGTGTTTCTGCTCAGTCTAAGATGCTACAAGATATGAGTTTTCTTATTTTTCTGCTCTGCTTCAGAGTGAGGCAACTTCAGTTACTGTGATGCAGTGAAGATTTCCATTCAGTTTAATGCTCTGATTCATTTTCAGAGTTGCCCAATTGCAGGTGTTAGTGGATAGTCTGGTCAGCAGTGCATAGAAACTTGGGCAGTGCAAAGACAAGTGGTCAATTGCTCCTGATGAGGTGCCCTGCTAATGCAGATACTGTATATTGGTACTCAGTAATCAAGGGGCGCAGCCCTCTCTGCACCACTACATATTGTGCCATACAATTGTTCTCTTATTTCTAAAACATATGCATATCTATCTTGCATAGATTAGGAAACATAATGAACTATTTGTCTCTCATGAAGCAGACAAAATCGAGATTTAATTTAAACTTAAGATGGTTTTTACCTCTACATATGGTTTCAGAGCAGCTCTGGTCTGCAAGTATTTATATAAGTCTAAGTAAGAAGTATTGTCTAATGCACCCAAGTATAAAAGTACACTTTGTTTTTACTTGGAAAGAAGGGGGAAATGCTCATCAGTCAGCAAACACGGAGGATGCTCGGTCAGCTGTCTGCAGCCTAATGTTGGCTGTGACCACTGTGGGGCTGGTCTTCCAGCTGGAGACCTAGAGATAAACAGAGAGTGGAATAATCATATTACAACTATTTGGATATGCTTCAAACTAAAAGGTTTTCTCTAGGAGAGGAATTTTAATGCATGATTTTGGTAAAACTGATTTAGAACCAATTGTTTGTGCACACTGGAACATGAGCAACCTCACTAATATATCTGATCGTGCTCCCGTGTCAGCATTCCTCCATTGCTGGTGAATGGGAAGGGGGGGAGGCATGTCTCCTGGAAGATTTTAATGTTTGAAAGCGGAGTAGGAATATTAGAAATAGGGAGAATTGAGAGAAAGAGACAGAGTGAGTACAGGTTTATTTCTGCTTTTTTTTCTTTTTTTATTTAGAGAAGATATTCACAGAATCACAGAATCAC
>WEKX01002760.1:0-18569 GCA_013390025.1 Pitta sordida
AAAATATTTCAAGGAATATCTTAGTTATGTGTCAAATATTTCACCAAGATGTTTGGCATCGTAAGTGCACAGATACCCATGACACCCGCCTGAAGAGAATTCCTGATTAAGTTGCTAGGAGAGCTCCCAGGTGTCAGCATTGGACAAGATTAATTTCCCTAGGAGGTCCTATACACATACTACCACTGACCAGCTATTTTATGAGTAAAGATGTGCACTGATCTTTGAATTAATAACAAAAGAGATGGAAATACAGAGATATGTAAATTTTACCAGTGAGGCTAGACTTAGACTTAGGGTGACTCAAAAAATGTGATGAATTTTTAGAAGCCTTTTGTTTTTACATGGGTTCTTAGCGTAGCACAACAGTGTAGTATGGAAGCACCTCCCAGGCATTAAGTGCCATGTAGAGAAACGTCCTCAGCAGGCAGATTGGCCACCAGCCTTTTGCCAAGACACTCCTGAGAGCTGGCTCAAGGATTCCCCAAGAAATGCTCTAATGGACAGGATGCTTGATGGAAGTGCTAAACAAGGCAGCCCACCCTGTGATCACAACATGTTTTGTCAAGTACAGTACACAAACCCTGCTGTACAGTTGTTGGAGGTACAGTGGTTGCCCTTCCAATCACATAAAGAAAGGGCAGGTTAAGTTAAGCAAGTAAGGCTCGGACTCTACTTGCAAGCAGAACACCTAAAATGGTACCTAGACATGCAGTAATCTACCAAGCTACGCTCATCCACCTGAACCTTAACTACACACCGAACATTTGTTCAGGTATTCATTTGGCATTTATCATGAACACTATCTGAGCAGTGGAGAAACATGAATAGGTAAATGACAAAGAGCAAAGAATATACATTTTGCCTATTGTTATGTGTCACACCTTCATTCAACAGGCGCAGAAATTAACTACAGCAGGTTAAGAAGAGTGCAGATCAGTGGTCATTGAGCCACAGCTTAGAAGACATTTTACCTTAAACAAGAGACGATTGCAAAGGTTATTGTCAAGAAATAAGTTACGGAGAAGAGCGGGATCACACTCTTGGTATTTCCTTCAAACTCCTGCTGTCTGGACAGCGAAGTAAAGTAAGTCACCTGCCGTTAAAACAAACAAACAGAAACGATGAAGCACCTCTCCTCTTCTTGGTCTCTGTTGGCATTAGAGCATTGCCGTGACCCTCGCAATCCGCACGTCACCCGCCTTCTCCCCGCACCGTCTCCTTTCCTTTCCTTCCCGTGCTGGGGCTGCCCGGATATTGCGGGTCGGCGGCTCCGCACGGCCGTACCCGCCCCTGCCTTACCTGAATGGAGTCGAGGCGCAACTCCTCCAGCTTCGATGAGATGTTCCGCAGGAAGCTCCGCAGCCACTGCCGGCTCTCCTCCGCCTCGGGGCCGTCCTCCCGCAGGTAATACATCAGTTTCAGGGCCCGCGCCGACAGCACCGTCCCGTTGTCCGTCTCCACGCCGCCCAGCGCGGTCCCCAGGAAAACGCCGCCGTGGACAGGGAAGCCGACGCTCCCTGGGGCGGGGAGTCCCGCACCGTCCGGCCGGGACAGCAGCGGGTTGGGGCTGGCGCAGCTGCCGTTGCTGCGGGCACAGAGCTGCTCGTACTTGGAGTCGCGCACGGTCTGGTCCAGCAGCTGCACCTGCTCCCACGCCGGCGAGCTCAGGACCGAGGTCCCGTCCGTCGCCACGGCGATGAGGGCGGCGTAGGCGCCCTCGGTGGGCAGCCGCGGGGCGGAGAAGCGCTCCGAGTCGTTGGGGGGGAAATGCCGCCGCACGAAGTCTCGCTCGGCCTTGGCGGGGCCCCCCGTGGGCGTGAACTGTCCCTCGATGTCGTTCGATTGCCGCTGCGGCAGGAAGACGAAGCCGGCGCCCAACCCGCCCGACAGCAGCAGCGGCACCAGCAGGAAGGGCCAGGGGCAGGCGGCCACGCCGCTCGCCAGCCCTTGGAAGAGCCACCGCAGCGGCCGCTCCACGCAGTTGGTGTTGCAGCAGGAGCAGCGCTCCGCGGGGTCCCGCGGTCCCGCCATGGGCGAGCGGGGGACACGGGCTGCCGGCGGCAGCTCCTCGCCGCGGGCGAGCCCCAGCCGGGGTCCGGCGGTGCGGCCTCTGCCGGCCCCGGGGGAAAGGGAGAGTAGGGGAGGATGAGCGATGACAAGCGGACAGCTGCTCTCTGCCGGCCGGGGCACAGCAGGAACACGCGGTTTTTCAGTGAGGGGAACCGCCCTCGCCGTGACTCAGCGGGGCTGCCGCCGCCTCCTCGTGTTGAGAACACGGGGGCAAACGAGCAAACCGGACTCCCCCCGCCCCACTGGGTCACGTCACGGGTTCCGCCGACTCCTCTTCTGTTTCCTGGGCTCAGCTCGGCCCGGTCCGGCTGTGGCGTCGGTGCCGGTGCCGCGCTCGCCGTGCTGAGCGCTGCCTGGAGCCTGGCTCGGGCCCTACATTTCGTCCTTCAGACTTCACCGGCTTTTTTACTGTTTCCCCCGAAACTGCTGCAGCCGTTAGTTCACCGCGAAGGATTATTCTGCCATCTGACAGCAAAACCAAACCGTGGTGAATGTACATCTTGTTGAGTTTCCCCTCTCGGTAAACAGGTTTACAGAAGGGGGGAGTGAGAGCTGAAGTAACAAAAGACTTTGAGAGAAGGATTAGTGATTGCAATTGGCAAATCACAAGAATATCACCGGTATGATATGATAAAGCTTTGTCCAGTAGCAATGAGAGAAAGGATCTTTCCAAGTCCCAAAAATACCGTGCAGCCTGGTGTTCTTGACACTGGTAAGTGACAGTACATAATTTGAGTGGCTTTTGGCTGAGAAGAATATTAAGCTGAGATGTTACAGTGCTGGAGAGGTGTCCCAGCTCTCAATTTAGAGTTGACTTCAAGCAGTTAGTACGTGCCAGTCTTCTTCCAGAATGTGGATTCTTGTCACTCCCTGGCTTATACATGAACTTTACATAAAATCTGAAATGCTTCTTAGGTCAAGGGCAGGAACTGGTCTAACATGATTTCCAGCAAGTCAAGCTTTCCAGTATTTTTTGGATGAAGACACAACTGCTCTCCTGATTGTCGTACTGGAAGTTTCAGAGTGCAGTTCCAGTGAATTACTGTTTGGACTTCCCGCCTCACAGGTGACTACAGTGCCACATTTTGTGTTTCCCAATGCTAAAGAGTTGGTGGCAAGGAAAACCCCACAGAAGCTCAGAAGATAAGGGCATAATGTGTATGTCTCAAATACCAAGACCCAGATGACTGTGGAGCCAACCAAGGTTTATTGGTAATAATATACTGTGAGAAAGAAAAAGATGTGGCTGGAGAAGGGGGCCATGTGGATGTAGGACAGCACTTTTCTGGGACAAACATCCTTGTTTTAGTTACATGTTTCCTTCCCTCCCTTCCTTCCCTCCCTCTCTCTTTCTTCACTTTCTTTATTCACTTTCACCCTACCCCTTTATCCAAACCCCACTGCCGTGTTCTTATTTAGTAGTCCATGGAGAACATACCAATTCCCATGCCAATTATGTAATTTACTAATAAAATTTTGTGATTTTTTTTGCTGACTTCAGTTGTTCCTTTCAACCATGTGCATGTATGAATCTTGAGTGCTCCCTTACCCTTAAGGGTGGAATGGCACATTTTGACACATCATGGACAGGCTGTCACGGTTGTAGGAGTCCATTCAGGATATCATCACTCTACCTGTGAGTTCCAGGCAGGGCGTGCTGGGATGTGATCCTGTTAACAGCCAGGGGGGATCTGAGCAGCTGTAAGCTAAGGCTGTACAGGAAATACCAGTGTGTTTCCTGATTTTGAAAAAGTTGAGAGAATATAAGGCATGCCTGACTCCCCCAGGCATGGAACGGGCAAGTGGAAATTGGTACAACCCTGAGGTAGAGGTTAAATGGATAAATGTGGTGTAAAGTGAACAAAAGGTACAAAAGGGGAAAGGTAAAGCAGTTTTATGTTCAATTTTGTGAGCAGCTTTAACTGCTGCCCAAAAGAAGAGGTATGCCAACAAAGGGGCAGAGGGAGAAATGATTGAGTCTGCAGGATTTGGTGAAAGGATTGCAAGGTCCATTAAATGAGGAGAGAGGAAACAGGTTTGGGGAGCAAGTATTCCTTGCTGCTGAGCACAGTCGTGAAAGACTGTAGGCTGCAGACAGTGGGGCTGTTTGCAGCTCAGCATGATTGTGAAAGGGAGAGTAAGGTGCAGGTGGAGGCCTTGCTTGCTGTGCGTGATTGGGAAAAAGCAAAGAGACTGCAGGCAGATACATTTGCTACTGCCGAGTGTGATCATACTGGAATGCTTCAGATCAAGCTCTAAGGTGTGTATGAGAGAGAGAAATCTTATGGAAAGAATTGCAGGATTTAGAATCTGGAACATTTGCAGAAATACGGTCTCACAACTCTGACTTCTTGTGTCCAGTGAAGAAGTAAATGGGTCTATTACCCTGACAAGAGGCGAGATGTTACATTTGCATTTTAATTAGTTGATGAGAGAGTAACATTATGACCCCTAATTAAAACTGAAACCATAGATGATGGTCATGGCTAACAAACTGCTACTAAAATAGTGCTGTATACAGCGACTAAGATATGTATTAATGTTGCAGGAAAAGTATAGCAAAGTTATAGGGAATCAGAAACTGAGTATGTGTGGAGAGTGTCCCTGATGGATGGTGATCAAATACGTTTTCTGAGGCAGAGGCCCAAGGATTCTGGAGGCCAGGGGTGTTTCTGATGGTGGGTGACCAAAGAGGACTGTAGTTTTTAATTCAGACAGCTACCTGTGGGGCAGGAGGTTTGGATCCATTAGAGAGGGGTCATCTGGTGACAGTCAGAACCCTGAATCTAGATCGTGTGATGGAGTGGGTACAGAAGGCAGCATGTTTGCATTTGATGAATAACAAATGGTTTGTTGTGGGACAGCTCTCACCTTTGTCACTGGTTGCTGATGCAAGAAGGTTGTCTCCCTTTTAGGAGTTTAGGGCTTTGCTGGACATGATAAAACACCATGAGGTACAATTACAGGACAGCTTAATCGAGAGTTAACCCTGCAGAGAGGTAGAGGAGCTAGACAAGGGAACCAGGAAAGACCCTTTACAGGGGGAGAGATAGCTCAGTATCTAATTAGCTATGGCAAAGGGCTGGGTTTCACAGGAACAGCTAGTAACAGAGAACAGCAATCAGGACACTGGAATTGGAGCAGGGAAGCAGACTGCCCAAAAGGCAACAGCCAGGTCCCAGTGCCTGATGGAATGTATTGTTGGCAGAAGGTTTGGAGAAAGGAATTTCTTGGGAAATGACACAGAAATTACCCACTGCTTTTCTCAAGAAGGTCATATGATCATGGTGAAAACAAAAGTCACTATTCCCTCACTGCTGGCAAGATAAACAAGGTGATGGGAAATTACAACCCCACAGCAGTGCCCCTATCATTCCCATGGCCTCACAGGCTAATGTTAGTCCAGAGTTGGGAAACAACTGTTGAAGTCCTCAGTAAGTGAGCTGGGGGATGGTGGTTGGAAACATATAAGGAGGCTCACCAAAAATAACACTGACACAGAAAATGAGGTATTAAAGTCATCACTGAATTCTGAAAGGGAGATAGGATAAAAACTGAGAATCCCAGTTGATAAATTTATGACTGAGAATGATCATCTTAGGACTGTACTTGTTTCAGCAGGTGTAAGGAAAGAAAATGGCCCAGCTTGGCAATTAGACTGCTCCCTTTGCATCCAGGGGTTTGAAGTGCTGCCTTTCCCACATCATCTGTAGCCAGGGAAACTCAGGGCCACGGGCTGTCCCTGCCTAGCACAGGTAACAAAATCCTACTGTTTCAGCCAGGCATGCAAATAGGCAGTAGCTAAACAGCTCTCAGTGTGTCTTGGGCCACGTTGAGCACCTGAATTTGGAGTTGCTTCCAAGATTGCAGATTCCAGAGACTCTGAGCAACCTGTTCCATTGGTCTAAATACTTGTCTAAATGCTTCATGGTGATTTGTCCCCTCATCAATGTCAATATTTTGGTAGAAGGGCTTCAGGGGTGTAAGGAGTGGCTGGGGCTGCCCTGAGCTGGTCACAGTCTGTGCCACCTAGATCCAAAGGTTCCAACTTAGGCCATATCTGGGTCCATCCACAGGGGGTTTTGTGGCACATCTGGGAAAGCATCTTAAAGTGAGGATGGTAGACACCAAGCAAAGGGAGACACAAGGCCAGGATGGGAAGAGAAGGATGGGAAAAGTGCACACTGGAGCAGGAGGAGGGAAGGCATAAGAGGATTCCTGGGCTGGGGCTGGAGCCAAGGGGCTGCTGGAGCAGGAGCTGAGAGGTGCATCCCTGAGTGGTCAGAGCTAGTGAAGGCAGCAGCACTTGTGTCCTCTCCCCAGTCTCCTGCGCTGGCCACCGCCTCAGCAAAGGAAAGGGGCTGAGTGTGGCCTGAGGTGAGGATCAAAAAGGTCAGTGGGGGAAGAGGTGTCTGAATTGAAGCAAGTGTTTTTTCCTGACAGTTAATTGTTTTCTTCAGTCTCACTTGATACCAGAATATGTGATTAATAGATTGTTAGTTTGAAAAGAAATTAAATTCATAGAAATTCCCTGAAATTAATGAAAATTCCCTGAAGAAGTAAACAGTTTTTGCCTGTGACAATATATTACTGAATTTCTATGATACAATTTGTGACAGTTGGTCCTTGTCCTTTCCTAGGACAGCTCTGAGAGCAGTCTGGCTCTGTCTTCCCTATACCTTCCCATTACATGTCTGAAGACAGCAAGGAGGTGCTCCCAATCCTTGGTCATCTTCAGACTAGATCTAGCTCCCTTGCCCTGGTACGTGGGGTGCTCCAAGATCCAACCATCATGACAGCCCTTCACTGGTCCCACTCCACTAAGCTGACATCTTTCCTGTACTAGGGAGCCCAGCCATGAGCACAGAGTGATGATGAGGTCTTGTGCTGAATGGAGAAATATAATCACTTCCCTCGAAGTGCTGACTACACTTGCGAAGGCGGGCCCCTGTGTGGTTGGCCTGTGCCACCACGAGGTTGTGTTGTTGACTCATCTTCATACACTGCTAACTCATGCTTAGTTATCTGGGGGGTGAATATAGACTTAAAATAGAATTATGTACATTCTTATGATATAAGGTGGAGGAGATGCCAACAAACTCAGCACTCTTTAGTTTTTGAACCCCATGAGTAATTATTTCCAAGCATGCAAATCCCTAATCCAGTGAACATCTCTATCTGCTCTGTGTTTCACAGGTAGAAAATATCTCTCTGATTTCTGTCATTTCAATAAATTCATGTAGCCTAAAGAAATTTCCATTTACATCTGCAAAGATCTTTTGCAATCATGTTATTTGAAATAGAATGCCATGAGATAGCATTTAATTTAAATTTTCCCAATTTCTTGAAAACATTATCTGATATTCTAGCTTATATGTCCTATTGTTTGGAACATTTAGCTTACAAATGAGAAATGGCAATGAGAATTTTTCTGTGCTTTATTTTGTGTTAATAATTTGCTTTACCTATTTTTCATTTCTCAGCTATCTGCTTTCATACAAAAATTGGGAAATTGGAATGTTGTAAATAATTGTAAAGTAAAATAAATTTCACAGGATAGTTCAGGTTGAAGAGCTGTCTGGAGATCTAGTCCACCCTGTCCTCTTGAAGGGTGCACTAAAGCAGGTTGCTCAGGATATTTTTTTCCACTCCAGTTTAGAACATCTGCAGGGGTGGATACTCCAGAACCTGCCTGAGCAAATGATGCCTTAGGATTTCTTCTGTGCTTTATATTTCTGGATTTTAGCTTAGCTGCATGGTTTCTCACACTTAGGATGGTAGAAAACCTCTTTCTCATGGTCTCTGGAGGCACTGGTCTATTTCAGTACCTGAGAACCCTAAGTGTAAAAAAAGTGTTGATTTCATTCTTACAACTATAGTGGTAGTCTAGAAAAGTTGTAACATGAATGCCACTATGACCCCGCATCGGCTTTTAAGAAGCTAATGACTGAATTCCTCTTGTTTGTCTATTGTCATAAGGTTTTTAGCTCAAGGGCAGAGTCCTGCTCTGTGATGAAGTGCAACACAACCAAGTCTCAGAAAGCAGTGTGTATTTTAATTTTAAAATGCAGAACTGTGTTGTTACACCAGGAACAGAAGTTTAGACTTTTAAATTCTCAGTCAGAGATGAGATGGCTTATTTATGCCCTTCTTTTTGGAATGCCAGGACAGAGGGGCATTTCTAGGTGCATCCAAGGTGATCTTGGAAAGTGCATCCAAGGTGCTCTTGGAAAGTGCTCTGCCCATTGTGTGCGAGTCAGTGGACCTGAAAAAAAAAAAAGTGACGTCAAGAAGTCTTTTATCACATTTCTTCCACCATAATGCATCATCAGGTATGCTTGTGCCATTTCTAAAGCGATTTGACTAATTGATCTTCACAGTGGCCTCCATAGTACCTGAAAATGACAAAGAAGTTGTCTCTGATCCCATCCTATCCTATCCTATCCTACCCTACCCTACCCTACCCTACCCTACCCTACCCTACCCTACCCTACCCTATCCTATCCTATCCTATCCTATCCTATCCTATCCTATCCTATCCTATCTCTGCATTTGGATGAGGCAGGAGTACTCTGATGGCTGTTTAGCCACTGCCTATTTGCATGCCTGGCTGAAACAGTAGGATTTTGTTACCTGTGCTAGGCAGGGACAGCCCGTGGCCCTGAGTTTCCCTGGCTACAGATGATGTGGGGAAGGAAGCACTTCAAATCCCTGGATGCAAAGGGAGCTGTCTAATTGCCAAGCTGGGGGCTATCAGCTGGCAGACATGTGCCATCTGTGCCTTCCCTAGCCAGCGTGCAAGAAGGAATCACATTTCCTGGAGCCTTAAGGAAAATGCCCCCAGAAGGAACAATGGGAGTAGCCTGGTGATGAGGGAAGCCAGACGGGAGGTGAAATCCCATTTTCCTCTTTGGTGGCTTCTCTAGAATATAAGATTATAAAGAAAACCTGTAAGTTATTCTGGCACCAGGCCCCGGAAATAGCAGATGTTTATTCATGTTGAGGGCCTACTTTTCCTTCTCTTTGGGAGTGTATGGTGACATTGAAATTGTCACCCTCTAAGTGCTAACAGGATGAGTGGCTGCTGCTCTTCTGCTGCGTGATGAGTCTGGTGTCTGCATTCATTTGATTTTTCATTTTTGCTTTTAGGAAGAATGAGGTTGCCTAGGTATTTTCACTATTTGGGTGGTACTGTGGATGGAAACTGTCTGCACATTATTGTGATGGACAGAATTTCAGCTTCTCAGTGTAGGATACTAGAAAGGCAAGGTAAGCTGCGAGATTTTATTACTTCAACTCCAGGAATGTTTCTTTCCAAGCTGATGTAAAGAAAAATTCCTGTCTCCACCATGATTTCAGAATCGTGAGGTTTTCCATGAGGACTGCATAATACTCTGGAATGCTATGAGTATAATGTAATGTGAAACTACTGAAGAATGTAGTCAACTTTTGTACTTGTACATCCTTATAAAGGATTTGTAATATTTCACCTTCTTCAGTGTACATAAATGATTTCTCAACTTACTTCCATGAGGATTGCAAAAGGTTTGCCTCTTTAATCAGTGTGATATTAATAGGAACTGTGTTGTCTTTGTATGCTGCTTATTTATTGTGTACGTGTTTATAAGCTTCCTCATAAAACTGTCAGTCAGGTCTCAATAGTCTTCAGGAACTGTAAGTTCATGTTATTTATGGAGAAAAACCACAGAGTAAAACTGCAGTGCCTCTCTCTTGCTCCTGCTTTGATCAGCCCAAGTCTATGCCATGAAAAGAGGGTGGGTTTACCTGATTCTTTGAAAGGGGAGATTTTCTCAATCCTTAATAATTTGACTGACAGAGTCCCTGGGAGATTGAAGCCCTTTAATGCCCGACCAGTCTGCCAGTGTCTCATCTGTGGGAGACCCTCACCAGCAGATTCACCCATCGGAGGGTCCATTCAATTGCCACTACAGGGGGTTCCTGAGCCAACAGGGGAGGGACCTTCAGAAGGTCTTCCCAATGTGTTATTCTGCTCTCCTTGAAAATGCGAGCACCTTTGTAATCACAGAATCCTAGAATATTCTGAGTTGGAAGTGACCCACAAGGATCATCGAGTCCAACTCTTAAATGGCACTAATGCCTCCCCAGAGGGAATGAAACCCAAGTCTCCCGCGTGAGAGGCGGAGACACTCACCACTGTGCAAAAGTGGATTCCTTTGTAATGGAATCATCCTTATAGTTACAATATATTTTTATTAATACAAATTGTGACAAGTGTGGATTTATGTTAGTCTGTGATAGGGTCTGTCTGCAAAGACACATTTAAAACCATGTGACAACAATATAAGGCAGCGTATAAATGCTAAACAGTCTACTAAACATATTGTGAAGCAAAAGCAAGTTCTGATCTCTAAAGCAAGTGATTAGCACACACACAGATTACTGCTTACCCATATAGGTGTCCCTATATGAAGTGGAGAAGGAAGGTTCAGCTCATCAATTGCCCCAGCAGTGTGGGGGAAAATTTCTCTCAATTTCTCCTCATTTTCAACTTCTTTATATATTATTCTTTTAGGTTTAGGTGGCGTTTTGAATTACTTTAATCAGAAATGCTGTATTTGGGTGGTGTGACAGTCATCTATTATTTTTGATGGATAACTGGCACAGGTCAAAGGTGTCACTATATGCCCTGTTTTATTGAAGTCAGGCTGTGGTGCCTTCATACCACCCCATTCTTCAGTGTACAGGTACTTATCAGTGTTTGTGGAACATTTGTGGGACAGAGTGTCCTTTGTTATCCCAAAAATGGAATCTGGAATCCTTTTTTGCCACTAGGAAATGGTAACAGGTCCTTCCTCTTATTTTGTTTTAACTTCTGACTTTATTCCACAATTGGCTTGAGCTTCTATTTGTAGGGTTTTTATAGTTTGTATTTTAAACACTACCTAATTGTTTTGAATATTTATACATCAGAGAATCCTGATCTAAGCACAAACAGAACTTTGATTCATTAGAACTCAGGTACACAACAAAGATCTTGCAGCGACAAATGGAAGCATTTGTTCTGTTATCCATGGAGTTCTGTTATCCATGAACTTTCAATCTCCTCCCCATTTCATTTACTGGAAGATAATTTTATACTTCCTTGAGAGGGAAATTTTCTTCCAACCATACAACTAGTGTAATCTTTGCCCATCTGCTCCAGTGTTTCTGTGTTAGCAAGATATTAGAGAAATGATCTCCTTCTCAAGTAATCTAGGCTCTCCTGGCGTTTATCTGTATTTACTATGGGTGTGTATACCAGAGTAATATCCTCTGCTGCTGGTGAAAACATGGAAGTCTGCTCGTCTGGCACTATCTGTGCCTATATGTTTTTGTCAATATATGTCTTTTTTGGACTCAGAGTGTTTGCAGAGATATCAGTGCCTGAGTAACCTGCTTTACATACAATATACCAGAAACTTGTAGACAATTTCAGCTTCTTGGATTCCTGTCAGCTTGGGAGTGCATTCTTTAGAAGGCTGGCATGTGACACAGAGGCTGCATGTCCTTAGAAAGACCTTTTTTATCCCTGAGTACTGGCACGCATTTTAGATATTGCTTCTTATAAATGAATCAGAATGCAGCACCCTGATCCCACCTTGATCCACCTCTGGTAATTTCATCTTTCTTCACCCTTTTAATTTTCCTCACTGGTCGCCTACTGGAATATTGTCCAGAGAAATTGTTTGTGTTCAGTCAGCAATCCTCTCAGATTACTGATTGTAAAACACAAATGTAATCCTGGCTGTCTTCCTTTCCATTTCCTTTTCTTGAATAGGAATTATCCTCTAACTGAAAGAGTCTTTTTCCTTCCTTTCTCAGGCAAATCCTCATATGTTCATTGCTTCTGCATGGAGTGGGAGTGCAGTGACCAGCTGCCTTGGTAGTGGCCAGCTCTTTGCAGTGTTCCATTGCCTTTATTGACCAGATGTCTTGGTTTAACTCCATCCAGCAACCAAGAACCATGCAGCCACTTGCTCACTCTGAGCTTCAACTCAAGTTCAGACTGAAGTTCCAGCCTGCCCAGTACAGCACCACAGAAACAGCAGCAACACCCTGACTACCTGCCAGCCCAGGTGCATCACCATGACTGTTATCAAAATGTTTCCAGGCACAGTTCAGTGAGGTGATAAGCTATAGAGCACTACAGCAAGCAGCAAAAGCAAATAGCTGCGACTAAAAAGCACTAGACTCTAATATACAGACGGGAAAGTGAGCCCCAAGGCAAGTGCAGGAGCCTGCTCATTACTAGCTAAGCAATACTTACAGATATAAATTCGATCTAGCATATCCCAATCAAATTTGTCATTGCCTTAAATCCTCTGAGTCCCAGTTGGGTGCCAAAAAGGACTGTTGTGGTTTAACTCCAGCTGTAAATCAAGCCTGAGGCAGCTGCTTGCTCACTTCCCCATCAGCAGAATCAGAAAGATTATCAGAAGGGTAAGAGCTAGAATACACAGGGGTAGAGGTAATGACAGTTTGATAGGGAAAGCAAAGGTTGTACAGAGAGGCAAAGCAGAACAAAGAATTAATTCACTGCTTCCCGTGGGCAGGCAGGTATTCAGCCATCTCCAGGAGAGCAGGGCACCATCACACATGATGGTTTCTTGGAAAGACAAATGCCATCACCCCAAACATCCTACCTTTCTCCATCGTCCTCCGGCTTTATAAACTGAGCATGATGTCATAGTGTGTGCAATGTCAGTTTGAGTCACCTGTCCCAGCTGTGTCTCCTCCCAAGCTCTCATGCACCCCCAGTTTCCTTGCCAGTGTGGCAGTAAGAAAAGCAAGTAAGAAAAGGCCCTGGCTCTGTGTAAGCACTGCTCAGCAATAACAGAAAAATCACTGTAGTATGTATTACCAACCCTGTGTTTAGCACAATCCAAACCACAGTCTCACTGTGAAGACACTACCCCAGCGAAACCAGCACAACAGACCTCCATAACCAGTAAAGGTACTTAGACACTCAGCTCCCATGTAAAGGGATGCTTATACTGTCACCATCTAGAGTGGGTTGGCAGTTCTAGGTAAAGAGGCTTCAATTTATATTCTGGCTTATTCTAAGGTTACAGGGTTACAGAAACAAGTTTTTAGGAAGAACCAACTTGCTACATCCAAATAGTAGTATTGAATGGTTCAATATCTGAATGGAGCTTAGTGATGAGTTGTATCAGTCAGTGTTCCAAACTGGGGCCAGTGCTGTTTAATACCTTTTGTCAGTGGCATAGACAGTGGGCTTGAGTGCACCCTCAGCAGATTTGTAGATGACACCAAGCTGAGCAGTGCTGTTGACAGTGCTGAAGGACTGGATGCCATTCAGAGGGAGCTGGACAAGATAAGAAGTGGACCCAGGGGAATCTCATGAGGTTCAGCAAGGCCAAGTGCAAGGTCCTGGACTTGGATTGGAGCAATCCTTGGTAGCAATACAGGCTGGAGAATGAAGGGACAGAGACCAGCCCTGCTGAGAAGGCCTTGGGGGTACTGGTGGATGGAAGCCAACATGAGCTGGCAATGTACACTTGCAGCCCAGAAAGACAACTGTATCCTGGGCTGCACAGAAAGAAGAGATATCACATCAAGTGTGGCCAGTAGATCAAGAGAGGTGATTCTGCCCCTTTGCTCTTGTGAGACACCAATTGTGTGACGGTGTGCTCCCTATCCTCCATTTTTCTGCTTGAGTAATAGCTACCAGTGGTGGTCATGCTGCCTTTATCTGTCTTACAGATAACAACACAATAGTTAAGGGCTATAAATCTTGCTCACTGGATAAGGGCAGTAAGTGTTGCTCAACAGCTCAGGGCTAGTTGAGCATGCAACGACGCAAAATACGGCTGGCACGTAAGTCAATCATCTTCCATAGATAGTGGACAGTCCAAGGCACATTGAGCTGTCCTGCACAGAAGCAGACTGCATGCCAAGGTCTTCCCTTGAATAGGAAATGTTTCTCAAGGTTACTCCTTCTGGCTGACATTCCTTGCTGCAGCAGATTTTTGGTAAGTAATTAATTGCATGCTAAACTTTGAAATCATAGCAAAGTAATATAAAAGATTGATTGAGCACAGAAAATCATCTAGACATAAACTGTTGACCAAGTCTGTGACTCAGTCTGGATCCAGCTGCACCTAAACTCCCCTCATAGGGAAGTTTAGAAAGCAAGGGAATCCTTTTGGAACCTCACGACTCAACAGGAGGGTGTCACTGACAGTTTTGTCTGACCCTGTCCTCTTACAGTAAAAAATCATGGGTAACTTGCAATTAAATCTTGTTAAACCACTGTCACATTTACTGTAATTTGCTGCTTTATCTCAACATATTGCTTACTTCTCTCTTTTGAGTGAAGTACAACACTTAATCTGTGATACCCTCTTGTAATACTGCATCCAACTCTGGAGTCCTCAGGACAGGAGAGACGCAAACCTATTGAAGCAGATCCAGAGGAGGGCCACAAAAAGGTTTGAAGTGGTGGAAAGTTGGGGTTGTTCAGCCTGGAGAAAAGAAGGCTTCAGGAAGTCCTTGTTGTGGCTTTTCAATGATTAAAGGAGGCTTATAAGAAAGATGAGGACAGACTTTTAAAGAGATTATGTAGTGATAGGAGAGGGTGTGATGGTTTTAAATTAAAAGAGAGTAGATTCAGACTACTTCTAAGGAAGAAATATTTTATGATGAGGTTGGTGAAACATGGCAGCAGGTTTCCCAGAGGGGTGTTAGATACCCCAATTGTGGAAACATTAAAAATGAGGTTGGACTGGGCTGTGAGCAGCCCGATCAAGTTGGAGATGTCCCTGCTCATTGGATTGGACTAGACAATCTCATGGTTTTTCTTGTTGGTGGTTTTTTGTTTGTTTGCTTTTGGTTTGTTTTGTTTCTGTTTTGGAGGGGTGTTTGGGGTTTTTATTGTCATTTGAGAGAATATGTAGGAGACGAATATTAGTTTGTGATTCTTTTTATGACATAGGTTGTAAATAAATGCCATTTCACTTGACACTTTCAAACTTTTCTACATCTTTCACAAGAAATCATAAATCGTTTAAACTTTGCTCCCTTATTTTGGTAGAATAAGGGAAAATAACTTTTTGGAAAGCTGTTTATGGGACTCTGTCTAAGGTCTGTAGTCTTAGTCATAGGCAATTACAGGCTTATGACATTTGCACTTCAAAGCTACCTGTATCAACACTGTGTGTTATGAATGTTTTTATTTTATCTTCAATGGGAAACTTTTTTTTTACATAGTCCACACTCAGTTCTTCAAAGCAGCATAGTGTGATTTCTTAGTGGTTTTGAATGCAAGAGAGAACCCTTGTCCTCAGTCCAGCCACTGCCACACCCGTAAACATGCCTTGCTCCAGAAAAAAACCCTCCAGGCAGAGGCAGACTTCCATTGGTGGAATGGTGAGGAGAATAAGAAGGGCAAAAGTGAGAAAGGAATTTGTGAGTTGAGATAAAGACAGCTGAATAATTAGAAGAACATTTAAAAATCTGAAAAGAAAAAAAAAAGCAAATCAACAGAGAGGGGAAAATTAAAGCCAAGAAAAACAAGCAATGCAAATGAGATCAATTTCTTACCATCAACAGATCAATGCCCAGCCAATCCCTCAGCAGTACACCCCCTCATCAACCTCCCCCCAGTTTTTATTGCTTTGCATGACATCTTATGGTATGGGATATCCCTTTGGTCAGGTGGGTTTAGCTGTTCCAGCTGCGTCCCCTCCCTTCAGTAATACATTTGTATATTTAAACAGAGTTATACGGTTATCTCGTCGCTTGTGTAAGAGCCTTGTGAATTGCCAGAAGATGCAATTCCTGTGAAAATTTGTTTGCTATCTGTAATCCTGTAACAGCCTGCAAATCTGCAGTTGAGGGCTGCTAACAGGTTTATAGGGACCAAGAAGAAAACCAGCTTTTCTTAAAAAAACAGTTTTGAGTTATTGAGCGGTTAGTCAAGGCCTCAGTCTACAATTCATTGGCTGTCACATAGAGAGTTTCTGCTTTACTTATTACTGTTTTGGTTGCAGGCTACATTAAAATGTACAGAGTTTATTTTTGTATTTAAAATCTCAATTGTTCAATAATTTAATACTGGGTAAATTATAAATTATCTGCTTTTGAATATTAAGGCAAGTTGGTGAGGCATGCAGCGGTTGCAATTTTAAGTCCCATGACTGAGCATGGATCAAAGGGTACATGGGGTTCCTGGTGCTGGGGACACCCAAGGCAGGGCAGAGAGCTCCTGCCTGCAGCTGGCAGCTCTCATGAGAGAGGCTTATGCAGCTCAGGCCTTGCCAGGAGCAACTGTGGGAGATTGAAATGGCTCTGGGGAGCACTGCAACCAGGATGGGGATCGAGAGGGCAAACAGGGATTGAGAGAGTGCACCAGTTTGCACAGAAGGGCATGTGAGAAGGGCTGTGCACCCTGCCTCTAAGCCCACAGCCCAGGGAAGTGTTCTAGGTCTCTGGCATAATGGTGGGCCCTTGCCTCAGATACAGAACCAGTGTTTCTACAGAGAAGCTCTCTGATGTGTCTGATGCTTCCATGCAGATGGAATTGGAAAGGAAAGAGACTTCAGTAGAGACAGTAGGTTGCAATGAGTGCCCACAACCTTCTCTTGGAGAAAAAGTAAGTATGTACCTGCAAACAAAGTGCAGAGGCTGATGAGCTGTTCCATCAGATGGCTGACTTCAAGAAAAGAGTTAAAAGGCTTCACAGTATTAGTAAGGGCTGAGATGAAGATAAATTAAGGTTTTCAGAACCAGATACCTCTTGCAGACACCACAGAGGATGAAGTTTCTTTGACCCCTGTGACCCACAAAAGCTGGACTCTGCTTCATTCCCCACACTCCAGCATTACAACCAAAACCAGATATGCCACTTTAACAGTGGCATGTCACTTTAACAGACATTCATGAGCAAGGCCTGCAAGGAGAAACTCTACCAGTAGCACACAGTGAAAAGTGACAAGAGCTTGCATAACCCATTAAGGGTTATTGAGACACTGATCCGTTGGCTTGACAGAAGGATATTCTTTGATGAATACAGACCATTTGGGAGGGGTAGGATCTACCTGTCTAGAAGAGGCAAGGCAATCTTTGATAGCAGGCTGTAATACTTGGTGAGGTTGGCTTTAAACTGAAGGAGTCCAAGTGTGAGATCCAAAGCGGCAACACCCATGCCATTGCAACCAACTGAGGAATAAGTCAGGCCAACCAGAGCAATGACAAATTTTCCTTATCTGCCTGTCCAGATGAGAATCAGATGACAGCCACCTCATGTGTATGTTTATCGATGCACATTGCTGGGGAACAACCATGAGGAACTGGAACTCTGTCGCATCAGTCAGAAAGTTACGATATCATAAGAATAACTGAAACACAGTGAGACAACTCACATGACTGGAACATTATGACACATGTCAATAGGGTTTTCCTTAAAGACAGGCAGGGAAGAAGAGAAAGAGAAATCATATTCTATGATAAGGAGAACCTGAATATTTGGAAGTCAACTACAGCATCTGTGGAAGTCTACTGAATGCCTCTGGATTAAGATCAGAGGGGTCATCAATTGGTGTGTTCTACCAGCCTCCAAAGTAGCACGATAAGGTTGATGCAGCAATATTTGGGTCACTTAAGCAAGCTTCAGGTAGACAGAACCTGGTTCCTAGGGGTGACTTCAGGTTTGAGAAGCTGTGGAGACTGGGGGCAACCCAGAAGGCTGGAAGAAGGTAATGTCACCCTCATCTACAAGAATGGCTTCAAGAAGACTCCAGGAAATGATAGGTGCATCAGTCTTGCTTCAGTCCCTGGGAAAAATAAGGAACGAATCATCCTGGGTGCTATGAGATGATGTCAGATGAAGCAGGTGGTTGGCAAAAGCCAGTATATGTTCACCAAAGGCAAATCGTGCTTGACAAACCTAATTGCCTTCTACAACAAAGTAACTTGTTCAGTTGATGTGGGCAAATGGTGAATATTGTCTACCTGGATTTCTCCAAGACTTTTTATATGGTTTTCCACAGCCTTCTCCCAGAGAAACTGATTTGTTATGGCCTAGACAAGTGGTTCATGTGGTGACTGGGAACTGACTTGACAGGCTGCACCCAGAGAGAGGTGACAAATAGCTCGTTTTCAAACTTGTAACCTGTCACAAGTGGAATTTCTTAGAGATCAATATTTTGGCCCAAACCTGTTTCATATCTTAATAAGTGATCTGGATGATGGGGTCAAGTGTACACTGATTAAGTATGCTTCTCCAAAACTTAGTGGAGAAGTGGACACCTGGGAATAAGCTTCAGGAGAAACTCTTGGAGTGTGGACTGCATAGAAGCATTTTATGTTGGGTTAGGAATTGGTTGGATGGACGAGCTCAGAGAGTGTTGGTAAATGGTGTCACATCCAGCTGGCAGCCAGTCACTAGTGGAGTCGCACAAGGATCAGTATGTGGCCTGGCACTGTTTAACATCTTTAATGATGATATGGATGAG
>WEKX01002761.1:0-13018 GCA_013390025.1 Pitta sordida
CCTCCAGATACTGTGACTATCTTGAGATCTAGCAAAATCAAGATCCATCTCACGGTTACCAGAAAACCCTTGCATTTTCCTGGCCTCCCCACCATCAAGATGCTGACCCTGTCCCTGGTTATCCCAGACTCGAAGCAACCAGGAGAGGATCAGCACACTTGGGCAGCGTGTGATAGCCTTCTTAATCATATTCAACTGATCATAGGTGATTGTCTGTGAGGTCACTATCCTCTCCCCCATCATGCTCAATGTGCCTCCCCTCTTTGAATTTCCTTCCTGTGGGGCCACAGTCTTTACTTTTTCAGCTGGGGCAGCCTGCTTACTCAATACCATGGTGGACTGGATGTTTGAGCCACTGGTAGTCACCGGTGGGTCTGAATCACCCACCCCCTTCGTTTAGGCATCTCTGGGGCTTTGTGGACATGATGCTGTGGTAGGCTGGGCATCTGAGCTACTGTTGGTCATGGGGTGGCCTGTTTTCCCCACCCGGTCTCCTTGGGCATTGCTAGATGTTTGTGTGCATGGCGCCGTAGTAGACTGGGCATTTGAGAT
Organism: Pitta sordida; assembly: GCA_013390025.1. Lineage (NCBI taxonomy): Eukaryota > Metazoa > Chordata > Aves > Passeriformes > Pittidae > Pitta > Pitta sordida. Next base: position 553 of record WEKX01002761.1, read on the forward strand.
ACTGGTGGTCACTAATGAGCTTTCTGTCCTCACCCCCTTCCCTTGGGTGTTGCTGGATGTTTGTGGGCATGGTGGCCTGGTGGGTTAGGGGTCCAAGCCTCCAGTGGTCACAGGGTGGCTCTTCACCCCCAACCCTTTCCTTGGGCTCTGCCGAGTGCTTATAAACAGGGCATTAACCAAAGCCCAACACACTGCAGCCTGGTCCCTCTCCACAGCACCCTTCATAGGGCTACTGCCCAGGTACCACTGCACTTTGCTGGGAATTTGGACCTGTTTAACTGACTGGAGTATGTCAGAAGCTTGGTTATGCCGTAATACCTGATTAATCTCCTCTGTTAGTGGTCCCACTCACTGTGGATATCAGTGTCCCAGGTCTGCTGAGTCTGCTGCTTTGTTCCTAGGGCCAAAATACGGAGTTCCTTATAAAGTTCCCACTTACTTTTCAACACGTGAAGTGATATGTAAACTACGAACACTAGGTTTATGATAACTGATATAGTGTACTTAGAATCGAGTGAAAGTAAGTCAAAGCCAGAGTGCATGATGTTGTCCCCAAGCCAAAAAGAGGTGAAATCTTGGAAAAAGGTCTCTCTCTCCATGCCAGCCCATAAGAAGGTGTAGTTTGCCCAGAGCTCCCATGGGTGCCTGTTAATATTCACAGATTCACAGATTCACAGAATATTATGAGTTGGAAGGGACCCACAAGGATCATCTAGTCCAACTCACCATCTAACACCCGTGCAGAGACTGAAAGCACATCCCAGAGCGGTAACACCAACCTAGATCCCTCACAGTCTAGCAGGCCACTCCGAGCCGGAAGGGACCCAGGATCATCCAGCCCTACACCCCCCAGCTAGACCATGTCACTAAGCTCCTCATCGAGTCTTCTCTTAAACACTTCCAGGGATGGTGACTCCACCACCTCCCTGGGCAATCCATTCCAATGTGCAATCACTCTCTCTGTGAAAAGCTGCTTCCTAACATTAGGATTAAACCTCCCCTGGTGTAGCTTGAGGCCGTGCCCTCTCGTTCTGGTGTCATCAGCCTGAAGGAAGAGGTCCACACCCATCTGGCTGCAACCTCCCCGCAGGTAGTTGTAAACAGCAATGAGGTCACCTCTGAACCTCCTCTTCTCCAGGCTGAACAATCCCAGTTCCTGTAGTCGCTCCCCATAGGGCCTGCCCTCCAGTCCCTTCACCATCCTTGTTGCCCTTCTCTGGACCGTCTCGAGCAGCTCAACATCCCTCTTAAACTGGGGAGCCCAGAACTGCACACAGTACTCAAGATGAGATTTGACCAGCGCCGTGTACAGGGGAAGGACAAGATTAATAGAGTTTCTGATCTCACTTTTATGGATGGGAAAATCCTAAAACTATTCCTAGTATTAGCAGGTTTTGCCTAAAGCTCTCAAGAAAGAATTAATACTATTTTTCAGAGTGATTTTTCCTGTTTAACACAAGTTATCATAAAAGAAAACAGTGGATGTTAGCTGTTTCTATCACCAGGCTGTACATACTGGTTGCCAGACACTTGATACTCCATGTAGATTGTACAACATGAAGGTATAATTCATAAAGTGCCATTCATGTCATTTTATAGGTATATATTTCAGTTTCAGGGTGAACATACTTCAACATGACATGAGTAAATCACAGAGATAACTTTTAATTAAAAATGTTAAATGAAATGTCAGTTGTTACTGTGAGACTTCAGACATCAGCTAACTGTAAGTATTCTGGCACTGCAAATAGCACAGGGACTGAGGTTACTGAGTAGCAATTTTTCAGTTCATAAATTAGATCATTTTAATTGTCCTCAAAGTACATAGAAAATACTACAGTCGTACCTCCATAATTGCGAGGAACGGGTCTTCCGGAGGTCTTGTGCATCTTCTAATCCGTGAACAGTTGCAGGTCATTAATATGCATACAGGCTACACCCATTGCTCCACCTTCAGACAATCAGGAGCACTGGGGAGTGTTTTACACTCCTCCCCGCATGTTCTCACAACACAGGGGAGCAAAGGGAAGTGTTTCTGAGCCCTTTCTGCCTGGAGAGAGCCCTGGAGAACTCCTGGGCTTCTCTTCAACCATGATGCTGCTTCCACAGCTGCCTCCAGGCTGCTGCCACCATACAGGCTTGCACTGACTCAGTGGAGGGGACGCTCTGGGGCTGTGGCAAGGAGGGGGGTCGGTGGGTGTCCCTAGGCTCATGTTGGTGTGGATCTGTGCCACCAGAGCTCCTGGAGCTTGGGAAACCTTAACTTTGCAAAACTGTGACACCCGGGGACCCTCATGCCTCCCGCTCGCCATGGCGTTCATAGCCTGTGTGCCTCCATGCCCAGTCTCTACCATGGAAGGCTTACCCTCCCTTATGAGTGCTGCAAAGGTTCTGATTATAGACCCACAAGACTAGAGTACATCCCATGGCGAGCGGAAGACACCACGTGCCCACCCCGCAGGGCCAGGCCACAGCACTGACTCAGGTGCTGCATGAGGAAGAGGCTTCTGTTCCTCCATGCCCTCCCCCTGCTGCAGCAGGGGGAAGCACTGTTCTGTTGGGTCCAAATGGCCAGCACTGTTGCTCTTGCACTATGGACCAGTGGATGTACGTACATAAAGGAAAAGTACATAAAGGGAAGGAAACCCTGACATCATTGCCATCCCCGAACATAAGGGGCCCCAGGTGTCACTGTGTTGCAAAGTTAAGGTTTCCCGGGCTCCAAGAGTGCCAAAGAGAGCCCTAGGATACCCCTTCCCTGCTGTGGTCTCAGGGATTCCCCACTGTGGAGGCAGTGCAAGCCTGCACAGTGGCAGCAGTCTGGCGGCGACTGCAGAAGCGGCAGCATGGCTGAAGAGAAGCCCAGGGATTCTCCAGGGGTCTCCCCAATCAGAGAGGGCTCAGAAACACTTTCCCTGTGCTGTGAGAGCCTTTAGGGAGGAGTGCAAAACACTCTTCAGTGGTCCTGATTGGCTGGGGTTGGAGCAATGGGCGTGACCTGTAGGCATATTAATGACACATGTGTGTTTGCGAATTAGATATTTTGCAACACTCCCTAGAGACCCGTTCCTTGCAAATTAGGAGGTATAACCACAATTAGTGGTGTCACATCCGGTATATATATACATCCACATTCATGGGCTATGGATCTCCTGATGTCCCGTGAACTGCCCAATCCATGAGCACCAAGTGCATCATCAATATGCAAATATGTCATACTCATCTCTCCACCTCCTGCCACCCCAGAGTGCTGGGGAGTGTTTTTGGCACGTCCTCACAGCCTCTCACAACACAGGGGATTAAAGGGAAGCATTTCTGAGCCCTCTCCGACTGGCAAGACCCCCGGAGAACCCCTGGGCTTTCCTTCAGCCATGCTACCACTTTTGCTGCTGCAGCCACTGTGCAGGATTACATTGCTACCGTGGTGGGAAAGCTCGTCTGGAGGCTGTGGCAGGGGAGGGGTTTGGCAGCCCCCACTTGCAGTCCGTAGGTGCTCCCTAGAAAGGTGTTGGTGGGGACAAATTCTTGAGAGAACCTCACGCCGGGACACCTGGGGGAGAATCAGTAATATTACTCATATTAAATATGTGCTCATATTAAAATATCTGGCTACAATGATGATAGCTGACAGGATTGGGATTCAAATGGTATTGGTGGCCTCTGTAGTGGCAGAAGTGTATCATGGGGGAAAAACACATCTTGTCTTTTTTTTGTGTATGACTAGGGTTGATCTACTTATCATAATTCTGGAAAGACTCTGAGAGTTTTGGTGCATAAGTTGGATACTAGTCATGTGTGATAAAATAAAAAAAGAAGAAGAAAACAATGCATCCAAATATGATTCCCACTCTGAACAGCAATAATGAAAATAGAGATGGCTTTTTCCAAAATTGTATTCAGTCATGTAAAAAAAGCTCTCTCCTTGTAATCTTGTATGATTAAGTTTTAAACAAAAACAACTGATGAAGATAGTTTCTTCTCTTCCAATAGTCTTGCAAGCATAATAGTGTGAAAGAAGTTTCACATTTAGAAGCATTTCAACTGACACTACAAACCAGCTTATAAAGATATTCTTTCTCCAAACAACCCTTATGAATCCTCTAAATAACTTAATCTAACAAAGTACATCATCATGGCTCATTACATGCCATGAATGACATATTACAGTGATTGCATATACTTTATGAATCCTACTAATTTTGTGAGACTGCACTCTCATGCTACTTCATCCCAGTAAAAGCTATATTTGCATTAGCTTTTATAAGATTTTGCATCTTATGGTCTGACATTCCGCATCCTCTTTAATGTCACATCATTTGCCTCACTGGACTTGCTTGAAATGTTGTGTGAGCAAGGTGTACAGATACATTTGGTAAAATATAATTACAAAAGTATTTCGTTGCATATAACTGAGAATAAATAAAGTTCCACTCAGGTATTTGATTTATGAAGCTCTATGCATAACCTGAAAAAAGTAGCATACACCCAATTTTTCAGGCAGTCAAAATATCCAGTTCTAATATGTTAGATGGAAAAACCTGTCTGGCATAATGCACTTAAAAGTATGTAATCATCTGATCTCAGTCCAAATACTAATGCAATTTTTCCCAAATCTATAGTTGTAAAAACACCTAGGTGATGTCTGCAGTGAAGAGCAACAGAGGGAGAACAGAGAAAAAAGGTGGGTTGCTGAATTGCTTTGGCTTGAACCAGGTCAATGATAAGTATTCTCAAGCTCATAGACTACAATAAACACATGAACCCAGAAGTAGCACTTTGTAAATATCTGTGTAGAAATACTTACAAAACTAAAACTCGGTGTCATAGCGGGCAGACTCATAACATGTCAGTTATATAATCTCTATAAATCTCTACATAAACTCTATAATCTGTGAGTTTTCTGCTGAAGATAGCACAGATCATGCAACCTTTTTGTCAGTTGATATACGGAGGATATTTTTGGATGCTCTTTCTATTGACTTAAATGTTCCGCTGGTAGTTACATTTTTCTCTCTCTGTCTAGAGTGCACCTCCTCTGCACCTTTCTATGATTTTCATCTTGATGCCTCCTTTAAAAAATAAATAAGTAAAAATATATCTCCACTGACTGCTTTGTTTCTTATAATGTACACTGGTTGAAACAGAGTCATACTTCCAACTTTGCGAGGAATGGGTCTCCCCAGGGGTCTTGCAAACCATCTAACTCGCAAACACTCATGGGGTATGCATACAGGCCACACACATCAGTTCACCCCCTACCATTCCAGAGTGCTGGGGAGTGTTTTCTGCTCCTCCCTGCATGTTCTCAGAGCACAGGGGAGCAAAGGGACATGTTTCTGAGCCCTCTCTGACTGGGGAGACCCCCGGAAAATCCCTGGGCTTCTCTTCGGCCACGCTGCCACTTCTGCAGCCGCCGCCGGGCTACTGCCACTGCACATGCTTGCACTGCCTCCGTGGTGGGGAAGCTCCAGGGCTGCAGCAGGAAAGGGGTGTCCCCAGGCTCTGGTTGGTGCTCTTGAAGCCTGGGAAATCTTAACTTTGCAACACTGTGACACCCAGTGCCCCTTATGGTGGGGAGTGGTGTCAGTGTCGGAATTTCCTTCCCTTTAACTGCGGCAACTACGATACGTACATCCACTGGTCCCTAGTGTGTAAGTGGCAGCGCTGGCAGTATGGACCCAGCAGAACACCGCTTCCCCCTGCTGCAGTGAGGGGAGGCCATGGGGGAATAGAAGGCTCCTGCTGGTGCAGCAGCTGCGGTGGTCATGTGGGCATGTCCTGCCGCTGCCCAATCCCAGCACACAGCACCACCACTTTCATGGGGCACTTTCCCTAGGGCTATGTCATCACCAGGTGCGTCAGGCATGCAGTCCCTGGGCACAGACTGTACCGCCTTCCCTGCCTGTAGCCATGGAAACAGTAACACGTGCCTGACAGGGGTCAGTGCCCCGGCTGGGCTTAGAGTAACAGGCATGACTTGTGGCGATGCTGTGCTGGGTCTCAGTGGCCCCTTGGGGCATACCGCAACCTAAGCCTTCCACAGTGGGGACTAGGCATGGAGAAACACAGGAGCAGGGCAGGGACCATGACAAGGCACCTAGGGGACTATAAACGCCACAGGGAGCAGGAGGCACTCTGCCAATCACTGAGGCATATTCACAGGAAAAATTTGTCGCGATCCACTGAGGTAGCAATGGAGAAGTCATAATGCGCCAAGGCAGACTGTAGCACAAATAGCAATTTTCTAATACCACACAGCATTTCTTTTAATGTTCTTCTGTCCTTATGTACTTGGAACAAGAATGCTTCGTTCTTTCTGTACCCTAAGATGGTTTCTCCCTGATCTACATATATTGAGAAATTTGATTTTGCGCTCTTTGGGTGACTTCTGCTCTAGTTCCTTTTGCTTCTAAGCTTTTTCCTGTGCTCAGACTTTCAGCTCAGGGGACGAATCTTCTGGGGAGAGATAAGCAAGGAAAAGGGTTGTTTAAAACACACCAAACAACAATATATGAAAAGCCAACAAGAAAATCTGATTCCTGCTTCTTTTCTAAATGTTTAATCTGAAAAAGAGCAGTTCTCTTGTACTGATTTCTAAACCCTTCAGTATGTATCACTTATAGTTCAGCCTTCTATTAATTTTTTGGCAGCCAGTTGGCTCAAAATAGTTTGGTTATATAACCAAGGTGAAAGTTAATAATTGTTATTATTTTTGGAATAAATCTTGAAGTTGTAAACTGGCAAGAGAGGAAAAAATGGAAGCAATTCCATAACATATATTCCATAGTGGGAATATACTCCATATTAAATAGGCTTGCAATACTATAATGCTGCAAATTATTAAAGTAATTGAAGGAGAGCAATTGACAAGACAGAGGTGAATACTCTCAGTGAGAACAGTGTAACATTCATTCTCCATGTAACACGCATGATACATGACAGCCTTTGTCTTCAGAGATAAGGACACCGTGCCAAACCCCCAATGAGAGCTGCCTAGCAACTAGCACACCTAATGAGGACAATGCAGAAGTTAATCTCTTTTGTATGCAAATGTAGCTATCAATTTAATTAGCAACGGCAGTGTACCATGAATCAGTACGGTAAACCAGAAAATTTTTTAATGAATATTTTTGAAATTCTAACCTTAAGTGGTCACATCAGGGATTGCCTCCCTATTACACTGGCACAGTTGAAAGCTTATTAACAGTAAAATTTGGAATACAGTAATACCTTGAATATCACAGGGGTTTGTTTGAGAAAACCTCCTGCAAAATGTGAAAGCCGTGAAATAGGGTTTAATCTAATCAACGCTCTCAATACCGGATCAGCCAATAGCGTGCTGAAGTACAATCCCGTGTCGGCAAACTTAGTGGCTGTAGAGGTGAAACAACTGCATTACTCGTGACAGGTGAGCAGGAGAGGAAGGGGGAAGGAGAGACCCTGCATGAGGCCTCTCTGCTGGGAAACTCTCCACTATCCTCATCACAAAACAGTTGAACCTGGGTAGTTGTGAAACAGTTGAAGCCAACTTAATTGTGAAAGAGTTGAAACCAGCTTGTTGCAAAACAGCTGAAAGGTGATCGTGGGTGGGATCTGCCATGGGCTGGTGTGGTGCTGCCTGTCAGCTATGTGCACATCTGTGAGATGGAGAACTTCAGCATGGGTGTGTTCCTGCCGTGAAACACCGCCTGCATGGACATGCTGCCTGCTGGGGCTGCCACCACTGCCCTGCCGCTCCCCACCACTGGCAGCAGCAGGCTATGCCTGCACTCCCTGTTCTGCTCCTGCCAGCACTACACACCGACCTCGCTGCCCTGCCTGCTCTCACTGCATGCCATCCTGGCACCACCTTATGATCCCCAGCATGGTCACTACCCCTGGCTGCTGGGGGGGACACTGGTGGAGAGTAAGCCATGATTTGTGGCTGATAGAGACCCCGCACGTTGCTAACTTCTTGTGTGTGGGGGGAACCCTACCCTGGGCCTCATGTCTCCCTCTGAGCCACCGCCGCTGGCCAGGGCTAGGCAGCGGGTGCTGGGATTCTTGCCCCACTGAGAGGAGCCCAGTGCTCGCTATACCCCCCTGCTGCTGCTGAGAGGGGTTGACTGACCACATACCTGCAGGAGCTGGATCTAGCTAAGACCCAAGCATGAGTTGAGGAAGTTGATTCTTTACAGTATTTACGCTGCTCATGTGTCCCATGAAATAGTGAGGAAGCAGAAAAACTGCTTCACAGAAAAAAAACTCACGATATACTGATGTAGTGAAATTCGAAATGTGAAACAGCAAGGTATTACTGTACTATGCCTTGAAATGAGATCGAATAACAGGAAGAAAGAATTTATTTATGACTGGTAGAGAGACTTAAGACTGGAAGTTTCAACCTCGCCTCCATGGATTTCTCACCATTTTCATCTCTTCTAACTTGTGTTCTTGCTATTAAATAGATGATGACAGCTCCTGAGAATAGTGGTAGATGTGACCACTCTGGAATATAGAGCATTAAGAAACCCCCTGTATTATGCAGACAACTACATGTACTAGTCAGACATACTTCCCTTTCAGAGGAAAGTGGAAAATGTTTGCAGGCAATCCACTTATTTTTGCTTTTTCTGTCTAAAAGAAGACTTCTTCTAAATCCAAGGAGAAACATAATGACATATGACAAATATATACTAAATATTTTTTTCATCCCTTAATACTATACTTCTGGAAATTAGATAATGCAACTGTAGTTGAGTTACATCTTTTGAGCTGTGTCTTAGAGATTTGAAGATTTTTTTTTTTTAATATCCTGAAGATGTGTTTTCCTTAAAGAACACAGAAAGATGAGAGACCTGATATTTGGTGCAAACTCATGTATGCTCAATGCAAAAGTATTTGATCTTCATAAATAGTTCTTCTGCTAAGCCTGGAGAAGATGGGAAGGTAGCATGTCCAGTTGTTGTGAAATCTCTGAAGGTGTCACTTTGTTTGGGTGACAAAAATTTTACATCACAACTGATGGGTCAAAGAGTTTTGAAACTATACATGTTGTGCTGTATGCAGGTCTGTAGTTTATTTATTCAGTGGAAAAATCTTTTAACAACGGTTAAAAAAAAAGTAATTATTCATTAGTTCCATTTTATGACAGAAACAAATGAAAGTTCAATCATAAAAGCTCTAATGCTTTGTTAATGGAATATTGAAATTATTTCACTATTCTTATATGTAACTAAAATCTGTCTTTTTGCTTATCCAGCACAGTAAAGATTATTCACAGGAGTATTTCAAAGTGCACTTGAGACTATAGATTATTCTTGTAAAGGTACTTCTTATTCAAATTTGACTAGAATTAATGATAAATCTTATTAGTACTATTACATTACAGTAATCCCTTGCTACTTCACTCTTCAGCATTCATGACTTCGGTACATTGTGGATTTTTTCCCCGCGAGACTGGAGATTCTCCCTGGCCACCTGGGGTGGGCTCTCCATGTCTCGCACTGGTAGGAGCTGGTCCCTGGCTTCCCATGAGTTATTCAGGTGTTTCGAGAGATAACAATGACAAAGAAAACATAAAGGATCAGTCCTCCTTTTTTTTGTTGATGTGGGATTATATCTCAGCACACTATTGGCTGATCCTGTATCAAGCATGTTGATTGGCTCAAATCCTATTTTGCAGATTTTTGCTTCTGTTGAGCTTTGTCTTAAGAACATAGCCACATCATTGCCTGATATGTTGCACTGCAGTTTGAATTTATCTTTTCACCATCTCTGTAAACATGACACTACTTTTAAAGTTCATAGAGAGATTGAAGATGAGAACTTCCAGTTCAGTCCTAAAACAATTGTAATCATGCCGGATAGCACCACTGCTGTTTCAAAGTTTGTTCCTATTTTCAGTATAATTCCCCTAGTGGTATAAGCATTTGCTCTAGGGTAAAACATATCAGAAAAGACACATTAAAGGAACAGTTTTGGTTTAAAATTTAGAAACACAAAACCTAGACATTTTTCAGTCAAAGAAAGGTAAAGAAAGAAGTTCACAACTTTCAGGCCCATTTATACATTTCTGGAATTTGGAACTACCTATTTTATAGTGATGAACAGCTCAGGGTGCGGGAGAGATGGAAAAAGAGTGTAACGGGTTTTACCCTGGCTGGATGCCAGGGGCCCAAATGGTCACTCAGTCCTGATAATAAGATGATATACAAAGGGTGGTTTGGAATAAGGCAGTTTAATATAGCACAAATGAAGCAAAGCAAAAGCCCGTGCAGAAGCAAAACAAAGCAAAAGCAAAGAAAAGCAAAAGAACTAATCCCTACTTCCCCATCCACAGAGGTATCCACATCCAGGGAAGTAGGGCCCCTACGCATCTCGGGAAGAACAATGAATGCCCCCTGTCCTTGCTCCCTTCCTCAACTTTTATATCTGAACTGACGTCATATGGTATAGAATATCCCTTTGGTCAGTCTGGGTCAGCTGGCCTGCTCGTGTGCCCTCCCAGAATCTCATCCTCAGTTAGGGGGAAGGAGCAGTGTGCCCAGCTGTAGTCAAAACACTTGTGCGTTATCAACACCCTTCCAAGGCACAGCATTGTGAGGACTGCTGTGGGCTCAGACAGACCCAATACAAAGAGTGACAGCAAGAGAATATAGAATAATTATTTTATTTGTAGTTTGATTTATTTTAGTAAGACTTCCAGGAAATGATAAAAATCTGTGTTGCTAGGGAACAATTCTCACTGTACAATAACTCACTCCACACTCAAATAAGCAGCTTTTTCATGTGAGTAGCTTTGTTGAAAGAGTCACCCAGAGGAGCAGAACTGGGTCACTCTCATGTGTTTGCAAACAGATCTTAAGATTATGCTTGTTTTGTATCCATTTGTCTATATATGTCTATATTTTTCTTTCATTGGAAAAAACCCAGACTAAACTCCAGAAGGAGGAAAAATAAGCAGCAGTGTAAACACATATCACATGACATTTAAATAAGGGTATCAAATGAGTCTTTCTCTACCAAGGTCCGGAACTGGGAGTTACTATTCTTAATACCGTAAAGTAACATTTTACTAAAATCAACCAAAAATTACTGGATATGACCTCAAGCTAGGGCTCTTAAATCACTGTTGTCAAAATCAATCTAAATGTTCTTCCTTAGAAGAACTGATAGAAAAGGCAGATGTTACAATCAAATTCTGACCTGGAGGTTTGTCTCATAGTTACAGACCAAATGGGAGAAGTCAGTGTTACAAAATTATAATAAAGCTGCTTTAGAACATTTATATATTAGTATAATTTATGTCATCAAATTCACAGTAAAAGGGTTTAACCTCCTGTTTTAAAGAATGGTCATCAAATTATTCGACTTTAAGATACTCTGAAGCGGAAAGGTGAGACTTTATAAGAGTGAGAAATTGGCCTAACTATACTATTTGAAGGATCAGGTTTAAGTGTTTGAGGATATTTAAAGCAGCTGTGCTGCTCAAGGTCTTATGAAACCTGTGAGGTAATTTCAGTTCAGAATATCTTACCTGATAAATTGTAAGATTTTGCTGGTTCGCTTTCCTTCTAAATTTAAGGAGACGTGTGTGTGTTTATCTGGTTATGTTAATTAAATAAGGCCTATAGTGAGGAGAAAGGTGATTAATGGAAACATAAAATCACAATTTTTTCTTGCATTTTTCACTGAAATTAGTTAACAGTAAACAGGACATTTAGCACGTACCCTGCAGGTCTACTTGTCTTGTGATTGGCAGAATCACTCAAGGCTGAGAAGTCTTGTGGGTTTCTGTCTTCAGCTTGGAACTTTCACTCTTTGAAATGGAGTTTAAAGCTGTTAGGAGGTAATTCACTACAGTGTTTGGGCTTGCTGTATTTATAAAATAAATACAGAAAGCTGTATTTATTGAAAATTATTTGTATGGAATTTCCTGTGTTTTCACCAACCAAATAGGTTATTTGATTTCGAGAGAAACACGTATTTCTGAATCTGAGTAGTCTCACCCATCACCATTTAGGTTTTACTCATGGAAAGGAGTTGTGTCTTGCCCTTGCTTTTATCTTCTTTATCAGCAAATTGGGAGTGGAGAGGTGAGGAAGAGTAAAGAAGCTACAAGACCAAACTTCTTGCAGAAGTGAGTGCAAGAGCAAACACTGTGCAGCACTGAGGTCTTACCTTAGAAAGTGCTCATGGAGCTACAGCTGAAGCAGACAGAATCACAGAATACTCTGAGTTGGAAGGGACCCACAAGGATCATCTAGTCCAACTCACCATGTAACACCCGTACTGGGACCGAATGCACATCCCAGAGTGGTAAACATAAAGCTAGATCCTTCAGAGTCACACAAGCCACTCCAAGCCAGGAGAGGCCCACAGGACCATCCAGCCTTACACCCCCAGCTAGACCATGTCACTAAGCTCCTCATTCAATCTTCTCTTAAACACCTCCAAGGACGGCGACTCCACCGCCACCCGGGGC
>WEKX01002763.1:1815-19733 GCA_013390025.1 Pitta sordida
GTGGCTAAGAAGGCCAGTGGCATCCTGGGCTGTATTAGGAACAGTGTGGTCAGTCGGACTAGGGAAGTTATCCTTCCCCTGTATTCGGTGCTAGTCAGACCACATTTTGAGTACTGTGTCCAGTTCTGGTCTCCCCACTTTAAGAAGGACATTGAGCTGCTAGAGACGGTCCAGAGAAGGGTGACAAGGATGGTGAAAGGACTGGAGGACAAAGCCCTATGGATAGCGGCTATGGGAACTGGGTTTGTTCAGCCTGGAGAAGAGGAGACTCAGAGGCGACCTCATTGCTGTTTACAACTACCTGAGGGGAGGTTGCAGCCAGGTGTGTGAGGATCTCTTCTCTCAGGCTGATGACACCAGAAGGAGGGGACATGGCCTTAAGCTACACCAGGGGAGGTTTAGACTGGATGTTAGGAAGCGTTTTTTCACAGAGAGAGTGATCGCTCATTGGAATTGTCTGCCCAGGGAGGTGGTGGAGCCGCCATCCTTGGAGGTGTTTAAGAGAAGACTCGATGAGGAGCTCAGTAACATGGTCTAGTTGATCTAGTTGGTGGGGAGTTGGACTGGATGATCGTGAGGGTCCCTTCCAACTCAGAATAGCCTGTGCACCTATGAATTGAAACTGTAAGTCTAGACAATGCTTTTAGTGTAAAATTGAAATTGCTGCTATTGCCCTAGTTTTTCATCATGTCATTTAGAGTCGTCAAGTTCCTCATGTTGAACTAAAAGAATTCTAAAACTGTCTTCTCTTACTTTTTCAAATAAGGGGCTTAGCTGCTTTCAGATGTCTACTATACGATTTCTGAAATTCATAGAATCACAGAATCACAGAATATTCAGAGTTGGAAGGGACCCACAAGGATCATCGAGTCCAACTCTTAACACTGTCTCCTTGGTGGGAATCGAACCCAGGTCTCCCACATGACAGGTGGGGACACTTACCACTGTACTGAAGTGGATTTCTACCTTCTCCTTTCCTGTGGCTATGCTGGCATTTCCTGCATGTTTTTGTGACTGTTAGTTTATTGACACATGAGAAAATAGTTTTTTTTTTTTCCTTTTTTACTTGTTTATACCTTGTTAGTAATTCAGAACATGTTAGGGAGGATTCCAATGTGTAACAGGTCTGGCATCATAAGCAGGGAGAATATGTCGCTAGGACCAGGGAGGAAGACAAGGAACAGAAAATCCATGGCAATTACACATTAACTTTTCTCACTGCATCTCATGTCCTTTGGCTAAACAATTTCCCATTTTAGAATGGCGACATTACATCTGGAGAAAGGAATGTTCCATCATAAAGCAGCTTAGTATATACAAGTCTTCTTTTCTCTTATTTTCAGAGACACTTAGTACAGTCCAGAATCATAGCAAATGATCTTCCTGTGTTTTTTTAAATATTTTTAATTGATTTCATAATTTTATCTTGCAAATATTTTTTTCTGCTCATTTGCTCTTTCCACACTAGGTATTCCACTTAATTCTTTCGCCATATTCTAACAGTAGGATCTTAACTGCCCTCCTTCATCTTTGGTCAGCCATCTCCTCCTCTGGCTCGTCCACATCAGGAGTAATACGTAATTAGCTAAAGGTACCTCATGGTAGTGTTCCATTTAGTAGCATTATAGTCACCAGAGCAGATTCCTTCAAAGAAGTGCATACTGCAGATTTACATCCCACATACAGTAACATTTGATTTTCCTTCAGCAGAAATATTTCAGCGTGCAGAGATTCTGCACAAGTATAGAAAGTTCTTCAATGAAAGGTAAATAATTTAGACGAGGTAGGGCTCTATCACTAAACTAAATCACCTGGGCTAAGTTTTACCAATGCTAATGAAACCTCATAATTTTAAAGCCTTTGCCCAAAAGAGAACTCAGAATAAAAAGATGAGGAAACTTGTCACCTTCACTTTCTCTTCCCCCCCTGCCTTCTGAGAAAAAGCAAAATGTGATGTTTTATTTGCATCTTGGCATTAAAATATTTGAATCATTCTCCTTGCTGTAAATGACAGACATGACTAAGATTTCTGACAACAGGACATTCAGAACACATTTTTAACAAGTCAATAAGAGCATTTAAGTATCATTTTAATTTGTAAAAATTGAGGAATTACTCTGAATTTCTGTATATTTTGTAGAATCAGGCCTCCTCTTTTGTACTTTTCTTCCAGCCTCTCCCATCCCAATACATTCCACAGTGTGCTTTGTTGGTCTGTCTTAGCTTTCTAAAACAATTATGATTATATTAACTTCTTTCAGAATAGTGCTGGTTTTGTTGTCAACAATTTTGAAACTCTATTACCCGAGGTTGTATTACTTATGTCACTTATTTTAATGAGATTTTTTTGAAGTCGTATAAAAATGATGTCTTGAAAGTCAATATTTTATCAGCTAGAGATGTGAAATCTTTTCTGACGTGTTAGAAAAGACTCTTTAGTTGTTGATGCAATTAGAAATATTAGAATGGTTATATATAACTACAAAAGCTGTTTCTGTTCAAGAGTAAAATTGATGTAAATATCAGAAGGACTTGAGAAATTTTATACATCCTTGATGCTGTAGGTAGTCTAATACTCAACGTTTAGATTATTTTTTATTATGAAGTCACAGTATCACAGTATTAGCCAGGTTGGAAGAGACCTTGGAGATTGTCAAGTCCAACCTGTAACCCAACACCAACCCATTGTCTAAACCATGGCACTACCCACAGGACCATCCAGTCCAATTCCCCACCTACTAGACCATGTCACTGAGCTCCTCATCGAGTCTTCTCTTAATCACCTCCAGGGATGGCGAATCCACCACCTCCCTGGGCAAACCATTCCAATGAGAGATCACTCTCTCTGTGAAAAAACTCTTCCTAACATTCAGTCTAAACCTCCCCTGGCGTAGTTTAAGGTCGTGTCCTCTCATTCTGGTGTCATCAGCCTGAGAGAAGAGATCCACGCCCACCTGGTTGCAAGCTCCCCTCAGGTAGTTGTAAACAGCAATGAGGTCGCCTCTGAGCCTCCTCTTCTCCAGGCTGTCATTCTGTTCTGTGTCATCCTGTGTAAATATGTCAGTTTTCCCAGTTCTGTGAAATTTGGAGAGGCAAAATTGTGGTTTAAAGATGCAGTATTTGTCATTTGATTGTGCAGGTGCATCATAGAGTATGATGATGTTTGTATCCTGTATGTTACAAGTGGATTATATTGCTGGAAAAAAAAAGAGATGCCCTACTGAGGTAAAATACAAGAGAATATCAGTGTGATTTTATATTTTATTTTGATATACTGCACAGTAGTTTTATCAAGCAAGTGTAATGAAGAAATAAATGCAATTTTTAGTGAGCATATGATTTCCTTTTCTTCTTATCTATTTATTTATGACAATGATTAAATTTAATCAGAATTAAGTAGAATTTTTTTTTCTTGCAACATGCTCTGCTTCAAAGGCTAAAATTTATCCCATGAGATTGTTCCTGCTAACTAGCTGTCACAGATCACAGGAACAATGCTTTTTTTCTCTGACCTCATCTAATTTCTGTATAGGAATCTATGTTCAAAGAAAGAATAAAGAAAAATTTAATCAAGATTCAACAGAAAGAACTAATGGCTCAGTATATCTGTAATCTAGATACCATGATTAGCAGAAGATGAAATATATCTTTATGTTACTACAGTCTTCCTCTGAATTCTCCCGAAGTTCTTTTCCTTTAATGAGATGTTTGTGTTTTACTAATATTTCTTGATTTATTACTTCATAAATTATACTATGTGGTTGATAACATAGGACTCTTATATGAGATCAGTCTCCAAAGTCTGCAAAGCTCTGATCATTTTTATTTGGGGTTTGCAAACAGAGAAGTGACTGTGATTTAATGTAAAATTAGTCTGCTATTTAGAATATTGTGTCTTGTTAACAACTTCATAAATCTTTTATCTGACTGACGAGCCAAAGGTGAGGTTTTGAAACTTCACCAGGTTTTCATTATAATTTTCCCTCCCTAAAAATTTCTATTGAATGTTGTAATAAAAAGTCCCTTTACCGGAATTCTACTAGTGGAATCTCTAAAAAAGATTTTTTTTTTTTTTTTCATTACTAGATTTTTCCTGTTTCACACTGTCACTACCACACGTCTCCTGCAGGCTGTCTGTGGGCCTCATACACTCCTACTAAAATATTTGATGCCATTTGAGTATCTGATAGAGGGAGACTTCAGAACCTTGAGATTATTAAAATCCACAAGCACTTTTACATTCTGAGTAAAAAATTGAATTTTTAAATTTAATTGTGCTTAATAAGAGAAGCCCTACACAGAACGGTGAAGGACAAAATTTATGAGAAGAGATCTTTCTGAAAAGGACTTCTTCAAAGCATGTACCATACATAAACACAAGTATGCTTTCAAATTTTGTAATGTCAAAGATAGACTTCCAAATCTACCACTTTATTTCTGCTTTTTCTTTGCAGATCCTGCAATATTTCTATTATTCTACTATTTTGAATCTTCCTTTCTGTATTAAAATGCTCTATTAGGGACTGTCTTATATAGCTGTCTTTTCTGTCATTGTATTGCAATAGTGTGCTGATGCTCAAATTATAGACTGTCTACTGCACTAGGACTTGTACATACATATAATACAAAGACTTCACTAACTCTATTTATTTACAGCATTCTGGGAGACAAAATGGACTTTAGAATATACAGGTGAAAAAATGGGAGAAGAGGATATGAAAATAAAAACTACTGAGGTTTCCTGTACTTATGTATGTAGGAAATGTAGTTTCAAGCTAGCTGTTTTTCCTTTCATGAATTTCATGACTGCCTGATCTTGCTTTTATATTGAGCATACATAATTACATATCTTTAGCATGTTCTTGCATATGCTACTGCTGATAACACAAAATAAATTATGGAGAAATAGTCCACAATTTTCACTCTTTTTCTCTCCCTGTATTGCACCAATTTCCTTAAAAGAAACCTGTAGGATTGCACCCTATGATTGTTTTATGTTGAGGATATTTTGTCTGCCATGCCTCTAGTATTGTAGACTCCCTTTAAAAATGGAATTTTCTCTTTCAACTTAGCATTATTATCTTGTTGGTATGAAAATAAGACAATAAATAGAAATAGGAGCAAAATTGTTACACAAAGTAGATAAGAAAAATAGTGATAGTTTTAAAACAGAATCATGGAAATTATTTTCTTTAAATTCTGAAAAATGCCAAGCAAAAATTTTGTTCTTTCAACTTCTGCAGAAGCAGTTAATTTCATGGGACAGGATTCTTTCTATATTCTTCCTTACAAAATCATGAATTTCCTGAATTTGTGTATCATTCTTTATCCATTTATATAACAAATTCCTGTGAGCTTTTGTGATGTTATTGTAAGCAGTAGTTAGCAAGCTCAATTCAGATTACTAATGAAATAAGACTAGAGCAACATCTTTTAGTTTTGCTAAAAGTTGTCTTCCCTTGGTCCTTTCTTAAAAGTTTTACAACTGCTATTTTCTAGCATATTTCTTCTTAGCAAACCTGCTTCTTCATGTCACAGTAATTAAGTTAGTAAATGCTGTCCTCAAAAAATGAAGTTACATAAAGTAAACAAGCATCCTTCAGTCATCTATTTCTTTATTATGATCAGTGAGCTATCAAACGTCTTACGAAAACTTGTCTTTTACTTTAGATAACTTCTTCATGTTTGTGTGATACAGAGACCATTCATCAGCCAATAAGGTTATATCATAAAGTACTAGTAGAAGTTATGTGATTAAATTCAATGCGAATAAATTATAACTACTTCTTTTCGGATTGTTTTTTCAATAGATTTAAAAATATTTTTAGTGAATCATATTCTATGTATTATGGAAAATCTAAAATATCAGATAGGAATCTTAGGGTGGGTCTTTTTTAATATCTCATGAAGCATACTTTAAGCATGAATTGTCTTAGGCAGCTACATCTTTGGTAAAACTACATGACCCTCATACTCTTAATTAAAGAAATGAGTTAGCAATACATAATCTAGATCACTTCACAAATTCAATGCGAATAAATTATAACTACTTCTTTTCGGATTGTTTTTTCAATAGATTTAAAAATATTTTTAGTGAATCATATTCTATGTATTATGGAAAATCTAAAATATCAGATAGGAATCTTAGGGTGGGTCTTTTTTAATATCTCATGAAGCATACTTTAAGCATGAATTGTCTTAGGCAGCTACATCTTTGGTAAAACTACATGACCCTCATACTCTTAATTAAAGAAATGAGTTAGCAATACATAATCTAGATCACTTATTATTTCATGGTGAGGCCAGAATGCATTGATTTGACATTGCTGCTCAAAAGTACCATTTCACCACAATAAATTCTTCTCAAGCTTTTATCAAATTCTTTGCTAATATAACTATGGAATAAACATCTGCATTCATTACACATATATGAGAATAAATAACCCACTCTGTGAGTTTTGGTCTAAAATTCATATCTCAGATGATGGTACTGATCTGTATTCTGTACACAAAACTTTATGTACATAACCATAGTCTGAAATTAATTAAAACAGTGTTTTATTTAGCACAGTTGAAATAACTTTTGAGTAACCCAAGAGTTAATTATGTATTTTCATCTGAAAAATTGCACTGCCTCTTTCCTTTATAATGATAGATACCTGAAGTTATCAAAAAGGACAAAACACATTATCATGGGTACAACATAACTGGCATGTCATTAAACTGCTCCTCATCAGCTAATTTGGGAACTGATTGAATAAATGCTGCAAAAATCTTTTCCACCTCAAAGGAAGGAAAGTTAATTCTACAGCAACTGTTGATGGACTCATGACTAATTGGAACAGGCAATAATGATCAGGTGTACTGTTTTATAGAGCCTTCTGAGATATTAAGCAGTTTTTATATTGTCATTTTCAAGCCATGCCAATCTGTCTTTCTGAAGTAATTTCTCNTGTATTCATTTTACACATTGAGAACTGTCACCAAAGTCAGTGTCAGGTCAGCATACTTAAAGGCTAATAAATGTAAAAAAACTAATAAATAAATATAAATAGATATATAAATGTGATTTTTAAAATCTGAGGTTAAAAATACAACTATACTTTTTTTTAAAAAAAAGGAGCGAAATCACACCAAGAAATCTTATATGTAAACAACCATTTTAATGGAAATTTATCAGATTTTTTTAACTGAAAAAGCAATTACCTTTGTTTAAAGATCTCAGAAATGTCTTTTTTAAAAAATTATCATTATTAGTTTCTTATGAGGGATAATGAAACATACAGATTTTTTTTATTATTCCTAAAACTTCATATGGGTACAAACACCTTCTATGTTTCATAATTCATAAAGAAGACAATACGCTTTGGAGCAAGAAGCATAACCATATGAAACCACAGATATCAATTTAAGAATATAACTTATTCTTTTTAAAATTTTCTCCTAAATAGCTACATCTGATTTAGGCAGTGGTAGAACAGTCAATGCCATGATATTGAAAGTGAGGAATTTTATGAGGAAAGGGAATCAACTTGTCTTCCCTTCGATTTTTAATTTCTTATGCTGTTAAATACAGAAATAATTGTAGTAGAAGCTCCACACACACTGTCTTGGCCCAGTGTTCTGAGATAGTATCCAAAACCAAGGACTATCCATTGAGAGAAACACCAATCAGTGCATTTACCTTCCAGTGTTACTGGTATTGTTTTGTATTTTTCTGAAATTAAATAGCTAGACCAAGAAACAAAAACTGTATAGGGCTATATCACAGAATATTCTGAGTTGGAAGGGACCCACAAGGATTATCGAGTCCAACTCTTAAACAGCACCACTGCCTCCCTGGAAGGAATTGAACCCCCAGTCTCCCACATGGGAGACCGGGACACTCATCACTATGCTAAAGTGGATTTTTATGAAAGAATTCAAGGCGAACCATAACTGTTCAACAAGTGAAGAGGAAATCTCTTAGTTTGCCTGAAAACTTTTGCAAAAGAAGCTTTGGAAAATTCATTTTCTCTGAGAACTAAGGTCCCCATCTAGTCATTCTTTTAAGGAAAGCAGGACTAGATAGGAGTACGTACATGCATTGTTAGCAGTATGTTGACAGATCTTTTTATTTAAAATACATATGAATACAAAATATTTACTTAATTCAAACATGTTTGAAGTGTGGTATTTAAAAAAAGTTGAAGAGTGACAATCTGCTGAGCATTATGTCACTGTGGGCTATAATTCCTGTCTTAAATTATTTTCTCCTGAGGGCAGCTATAACTTCTACAGGAAAGGCAATTTAAGAATACATCTTGAATTTTGGTTATTTCAGAACACATTCAAATTATAAGGGAACAGAATTGCGTATCTTATTTGAAAACTTGTGGGAACCTGATTGTTAAGAATAAATAGATTTTATTTTTTCTTTATGATGACTTGAAAAATCAGGGATTGCTTCTAGTTCTATTAGATATAAATAATAGTAACATAAATATACAATTTTGAAAGGAAAATACCAGGTATAACATATGACCAGGAATGTATAGATTTTTACATTAAAAATGATGGATTCCTTGTAGATGTTGTCACAGAACTCTCGACTTCTTTGCATAATTTTTAATAAAGAAATTGTAATCAGTTACACTTTATTAAAATTGAAAATTTAAATCTAATTACTTTGACGTATTAAAAAGTGAAATAAATGAGTAGCTATGTATAACTTGAGACACTTTCTCTGAGTAAGTCAATCTATAAATATATTTAAGCATCCTTTAATTATTTAAAATTAGAATTTTTTTTCTCTGTTGCATCCCAGGGTATAAGAGTAGTAGTAAGTTAGTCTACAGATTAGCTGCACAAATTTCTTGAGAAATGGCAAGAGATTAAAGCTCTTGAACTCAAAAGTCTGTATGTTAGTTTCTATATGTGGAAGATGACTAAGCTTCCCATAGCACAACACAGTGTCAGTCAATACACAAAATTGAGCTTAGAAATCCATTTAACTCATCAGTCAGTCAGCAGCCATGCAATTCACTTACTTAAGAACATCCTGGGGTATCTGGGAATGGAACTGCCAGATACAGCAAAAGACCTATTGAAAGTCACTCCTTGTTGCATCATGAGGTGAATTAACTTGCTGAGTGGCTTGGATTCTCATAAGACCATGGGACCAGATGGGATCCATCCTGGTTTACTGATGATACACCACAAGACTGGATGAGAAGTTCAGTGACATGGTCTAGTTGAGCGGGAGTTGGACTAGATGATCCTATGGGTCCCTTCCAACTCAGAATGACCTTTGAACCTGTAAACTGAGGGAAGTAGCTATGCTGCCTGCATACACATATCATTTAGGTGTCTTGGTCTCCTCCTGATCATCAGCCCAGTGTTCAGGCTGAATTCATAGTTTCGGTTCACAGGGTATTCTGAGTTGGAGGTGACCCACAAGAATAGTCTAGTCCAACTCTCAAGTGAATGCCCACCCAGGGATCAAACCCACAACCCTGGAGCCATAGGCACCATGCTCCATCCATCCAAGCCTCCCATCATCTAGGCCATGTCACTGAGTTCCTCATCCAGTCTTTTCTTAAACACCTCCACGGATGGCGACTCCACTACCTCCGTGGGCAGACCATTCCACTGAGGGATCACTCTCTCTGTGAAAAAGCTCTTCCTAACTTCCAGTCTAAACCTCTCCTGGGGCAGTTTAAGACCATGTCACAGAATCACAGAATCTCAGAATTAGTAAGATTGGAAAAGACCATAGATATCATCAAGTCCAACCTATCACCTGTCACCTAACCTAACCTAACCTGTTATCTAACCTGTTGTAATCCTGCTAGCGACACCCATCCCACCNCATTCCACTGAGAGATCACCCGCTCTGTGAAAAAGTTCCTTCTAATGTCCAGTCTAAATCCCTCTTGACGCAGCTTAAGACTGTGTCCACTCGTTCTATCACTGGCAGCCGAAGAGAAGACACCAACCCCCACCTGGCTACAACTCCCTTTCAGGCAGTTGTAGAGAGCGATAAGGTCTCCCCTCAGCCTCCTCTTCTCCAGACTGAACAACCCCAGCTCTTTTAATCGCTACTCATAGGGCGTACGTTCCAGCCCCTTCACCATCTTCGTGACCCTCCTCTGGACATGCTCAAGGATCAAAACATCCCTCTTAAACTGAGGAGCCCAGAACTGACCACAGTACTCAAGATGTGGACCTCTTGTTCTGGTGTTCTCAACCTGAGAGAAAAGATTTACACTGCTTCGACTGCAACCTCCCTTCAGGTAAGCAGCAATGAGGTCACCTCTGAGTCTCCTCTTCTCCAGGCTGAACAACACCAGTTCCCGCAGTCGCTCTCCATAGGGCTTGTTTTCCAGTCCATTCACCATCCTTGTTGCCATTCTCTGAACCCTCTCAAGCAGTTCAACATATTTCTTAAACTGGGGAGACCAGAACTGGAAGCAGTACTCAAGATGTGATCTTCTGGGATGTGCTCTCGGTCTCTGTACGGGTGTTAGATGGTGAGTTGGATTAGATGATCCTTGTAGGTCCCTTCCAACTCATAATATTCTGTGATTCTGTGTGTGATTCTGTGATCTTACCAGCACCTAGTACAGGGGAAGAATAACTTCCCTAGTCCGACTGACCACACTATTTCTAATACAGGTCAGGATGCCATTGGCCCTCTTAGCAACCTAGGCACTCTCCTGGCTCATATTAAGCTTTCTGTCAACCATTACTCCTTAATCCCTCTCCATTTCACCACTCTCCAGCCACTTCTCCCCCAGCCGATAGCAATGCATGGGGTTGTTATGTCCAAAGTGAAGAACCTGTCGCTGAAATATAAGTGCCTAGAGCCATATAAGGTCTCCTAGAATTACGAACATCTCCAGTAAATGCTTGGCATGATGATCATAAATGCTACAGAAAATTTTTCCCTTCTGCTATGAGAGTTAAACTGGTTTAGGATGAATAAGTCGCTATTTTCTTGCAAAGCAATAATTAATCCTTTAGTTCAATCTAGCTGTCTAATTGTTGGTGTTAAGTGTAGTCATCAATGCATCACTGGATCAGCAGCTAGATTGCATGCTGTATATGGAGAGAGACTTAGGTGTGCTGATTGATAGGAAACTCAATATGAGCCAGCAGTGTGCCCAGGTGGCTAAGAAGGCCAATGGCATCCTGGCCTGCATCAGGAACAGTGTGGTCAGTCGGTCCAGGGAGGTTGTCCTTCCCCTGTACACAGCACTGGTCAGACCTCATCTTGAGTACTGTGTGCAGTTCTGGGCTCCCCAGTTTAAGAGGGATGTTGAGNGTTTTTCAAGTGACCTTATGTACTCAGTTATGGCCAACTGAATCATACCCTATATGTGCCTAAGAGCTAAAAAATGAAATATCTGGATATAGCTCCTTGGCCAAAATTCAATTGCTCAAGTGCTAGAAGGACCAAGATTATTCACAAAACAGGTAACAATTAAACCACTTTACTTTACTATTTTCTCTACAAGTATATTTAAAGAAGGAAAAAAATACCCAGACAAACAAACACTAAATTATATTTTTTACTTTGAGCAATAGAAAGTCTGTTGTAAGACCAAGAAAAGAGTCTTTCTTGCCAGGGAAGATTTTGCGGTTCCAGCTTTTAGAAATTGTCTGTTACTTCATGATGAAGTAGTAGAGATACCTGAGGTGATCCTGGTAACTACCACTTTTCCATTACTGTTATTTATGTGAGTCTTGCCATAAAGGGAGCTCCAATATTTTTCACATAAACATGACAAATTATTGCTTCAAGGTCAGATAATAATAATGTTCAATAAAAAGTAATGGCAAAGGAAGTATATTTCATATGAAAAACAATATTCCTAGAAGTTAAATGTAAAGGTTCTATTGACTATTGAAAGAAGGTGAATGAACTCAAATAAAACTAGAAAATATTTCCATAAATTAATTTTTAGTTTATAAGGCTAATATTGCTTACACTGTTAGAAATAACAAAAAACCCACCACCATCCCATAACATAAGTCTCAAATAATGAACTCTACCAAGAACAGAGTAGGGAAAAGAGAAAGACAATAGTTCAAATACTTTCCCCTTTTCAAATACACAGAGTTGAATAAACCTGAGCTGAAAAGTCAAGATAGCAAAAAATTCTCCAGGTTTTTGACTAAAATAATTATTTGAGCAATGTTCATTTTTTGTTTTCTTTCTGAGGCATAAAAGAATAGTTGCAGTTATTTGCTAACAGAAGCATTCCTCAGTTTCAAAAGTAGGTAAAAAATATTATTTGAGTCATTGACAATTTTTCCTAAAAATTTCTATTATGTTTGTGCTTAGTTTCTTTAAGCATTTCACTTTTGTGAAATTAAAAAAAACTTAGAGAGGTCTGAGGTTGACAAAATGTTACTGTCTCTCTCCTCCAATTCTCCTCCTGGATTTAAATAAATACTATGCAATCAAAATCAAAAGAGCTTGCTTGATATATGTGGAATGGCTTGTGCAATTTTTTTTAATGTTTCATATCTCAATGTCTGCCTAAAATTGATTTTATTTTTACATATATGTAATGCTTGTCTGCCATTTGAAATTGAATAGTCAGTAAGCTTATGTCACTTTCCAAAGTCTAACAAATAGATGGATTCAGCAAAATGTCTCATAATAAAATCCTTGTCTTTGGTTATCTTTACCACTATCTTTATTAAGTGACTGGAATCTATAGAAGCAAACCTATGTATGAATTAGTTTCATTTAGTAATCTATGAATAAATATAGGTAATTTTAAAATACAGTATCATTAATATGTGATTTCAAAGCTGATCTATTACAATAACTTTGGGGATAGTACTTAGCCACCACTGGGATTTTAAGCTGGACAGTGGAAATGTTTCAGAGAAAAGAGAAATACTCTCAGTTAATAACTTGCAAATTCTCATACTACCATCTCTTTTATAATTTATCTTCATCTGGTAAACAGTAGAAAAGCTACTCTAAGAATTCAAATGGCTTTACATTATCAGTCCTGAGTTTCATTTGTAAGCACCCATTAATCAGTCCTTGCATTTACCTGTGAGCAAAGTCTTTTTATATTCTACGAGTATTTAAGTTTACTTCAGGGCATTCCCCTGTACAATGGCATGTAGGACACAGTTTAACCATATTTCTGAATTCCTGAAGAGCTGTATGGCATTCCAAGTTCTTGAAGAGCTGCAGGTTTTGTGCAGCTCTCTGTGTGTCACCTGAGATATCTGCTCATCTGAGTAGTACGGTTTTCCAGATACAGGCTTCCTGCTGTATGATTGAAGCAGGTCACAAATCCCTGGATTTACTATAATACTGTAGGAAACCGTGTTGTTTGTTGGTTTGTTGGTTGTTTTTTGTTTTTTTTTTCCTTTATTTGTGGGTACCAAATGCAGTTACATAAAATCAAAAATAAACGTCCTTATAGATAGATGTATGTAACTGGCAGACTGGCTGCAGTTCTTCAGGATGAACTTGCTCCTGTGTGAGGAATCTCTGCACCAGAATCTGGTTTGTTGCCTCCCATGGTGTTCATAGAGATGTTTCTTACACTTTCTGATCTCAGTCCTCATATTGCCATGCAATGTTTTGCCCCTTCTTAAATCCCCATTCCCTGAAGTGTCCCCACCTGGGTTGTGGGCCCAGCCGTGCCCCTCGGTGGGTGGGTTGGAGCTGGCTGGAACCAGCTGTGTCTTGCACAGGACACCATGTTAGACATTCACTGGAATTGTGTCACTTAATTTGCCGCATAGAGCAGCTGTTCACACAGACCCATTCTCACAACACGAAAGAATAAGAAAAAAGACATTTACCAGGTATTAAAGGTGCAGAATTTCTAAACTTTTCTTTTGATTTCAGCTGAGATATTTGCTAATGTAAATGAAATATTTAATTTGAGAAATTTGCAGTCAGGTAGCAAATTATTTCCACACCACTTTATGTCACGTTTAGCTTTCCATCTGTTCTTGCTTTAAGTGGATGTTGTGGTTTAGCCTCAGCCATCAAAAAAGCCCCATGCAACCACTTGTTCATTCCATCACCAACAGATGAGGAAGAAATTCAGAAGGGTAAAATCTAGAAAACTCATGAGCTGAGATAAAGGCAGTTGTCCAGTTCTGGTCTCCCCAGTTTAAGAAGGATGTTGAGCTGCTTGAGAGGGTCCAGAGAAGGGCGACAAGGATGGTGAAAGGACTGAAGAACAAGCCCTATGAGGAGCAGCTACGGGAACTGGGGTTGTTCAGCCTGGAGAAAAAGAGACTCGGAGGTGACCTGTTTGCTATTTACAACTACCTGAGGAGAGATTGCAGTCGAGTGGGTGTGAATCTCTTCTCTCAGGCTGATGACACCAGAACAAGAGGACATAGCCTCAAACTACGCCAGGGGAGGTTTAGACTGGATGTTAGGAAGAGGTTTTTCATAGAGAGAGTGATCTCTCATTGGAATGGTCTGCCCAGGGAGGTGGTGGAGTCGCCATCCCTGGAGGTGTTTAAGAGAAGACTCGATGAGAAGCTCAGTGACATGGTCTAGATGGTGGGAGGCTTGGATGGAAGGAGCGTGGTGCCCATGGTTCCACGCTTGTGGGCCTGATCCCTGGGTGGGCGTTGGCTTGGGAGTCGGACTAGTTGATCCTGTGGGTTCCTTCCAACTCAGAATAACCTGTGACCCTGTGACCCTGTAATAGGAAAAGGTATAGCATGCACAAGAAAAACAAAGCAAGGACTTAATTCACTGCTTCACATGTGAAGGCAGGTGTTCAGCTATCTCCAGGAGAGCAGGGCCCTATCACGTGTGATAGTTACTTGGGAAAAAACCTCCATCACTCCAAATCTCCCATTCATCCTCTTGCTCCCCCCAGCTTTATACACTGAGCACGGTATTCTATGGCCTGCTTGGGTCACCTGTCCCCAAACCCAACCTCCCAGGCACCCTCAACTGGCTTGTCAGCTCGGCAGTGTGAGAATTAGAAAAGGCCTTAGCCCAGTGTAAGCACTGCTCAGCAATAACAATAACATCTCTACAGTATCAACCTTGTGTTGAGCACAATTCAAAACACAGCTCCATACCAGCTACTCTGAAGAAAATTAACTCTACCTCAGCCAAATCCAGTGGATTTTGGTTCTCAGTGCTTTGGGGAAGAAATCCTTCAACAAGATTGGTTAGGCTCTGGAACAGGATGCCCAGAGAGTCTGTGCCTGCCCCATCCCTGGAAATGTTTAAGGCCAGGTAGGATAGGGCTCTGAGCAACCTGATGGCAGGTGGCAATTGGCAATGGGCGAGATGGCATCCCTGCCCATGGCAGGCATATTGGCACTACATGATCTTTAAGCTGTCTTCCAACACAAACCATTCTATGATTCTATGCTTTAGGATTTAGGTGCATCTGTGCCTTAAAAACAGTTGCTAGTGTTTTGCTGTCTTGAATTTTCTTTAGTATCATCTGTACTTATATAACTTGAAATACAGTTGCAATATTTCCCACTACTTGTTCCTATTGGATATGTTGCTGGTTTGTCACTTTTAAAAGGATTTTATAAAAATGTATTGATTATTGTCCCTATCAAACACGAGCTTCTTAATAATTACCTTCATTCTTTTGATGCCTGCCTGCTCAGCAGATAGAGTTGCAATCTAGAATCCATCCCAGTTCACTTAAACAGAAGCAGTATCACTGGTTAAATAAAGTTCATGGTACAAACTCCTCTGTCAGCTGGCCACAAGGTTGCTATAGATCATCTCATTTTGACCCTGCAAATTCAATTTAACAAACTGTCTGCTGCTACTACAGTGGCAACATGCATTACATTGCACACATTCCTTGAAGGATTTCCTTTTCTGAGATCACAGAAATCACAGAAATCACAGAAAATTATGAGTTGGAAGGGACCCACAAGGATCATCTAGTCCAACTCACCATCTAATACCCGTACAGTGACCAAGAGCACATCCTAGAGCGTAATACCAACCTAGATGCCTCACAGTCTAGCAGGCCACTCCGAGCCAGAAGGGGCCCAGGGTCATCCAGCCCTACACCCCCCAGCTAGACCATGTCACTAATGAAAGGTTACTCCAGATGGAAAGCACAAGAGCCACATGCTGAGTTAGGAGCCACTGTGAGCTAATAAGTGGGAATCACTCTGGGAGAGGAAGCCTTTAAAATAGCCTAAGCCTGTGAGCTGGCTGCTCAGCACAACCAATGGCTCTCCCATTTCCCATCAGGAAGAGGAGACCTCTTCTGAATGTTTCAGCCCTTTCTGTTCTTCTCCTGTTTGCGCATTATCACTTCAGTTTGACTACTCTTCCAAGATAGGGGTGACTTAATTTCCTTTCTTTCCAGAGGGAAATGAGATACTTAGTCCTCTTCTTTTGACAGTGTGAATTAGACCACAAATTTTAGGTGTTTAGTTCTTCTCGTAGTCTACAGACTGCTCAGTGACAGTTTAAATATTTGTTGATAAAGTATTCACTTCTGTAAGGAGAGGACCTGGAGATTCTACCTAGAAAATATTTGAATTACAGTTCTATATATAGCAAATTCTACCTTTAAAAATATTTTATTAACATTTCTTTATATTAAAAATTAAAAACATATCTGGAATATATTAAATGCACTTTAAAAATATTAATATTATTTTGGCATATTGTCACATGAATTTATAACTCATCTTCAAAATATGTTCTCTTTTTAAGCAAGTGAATAGTCTTCCTATTTCCATTATTTTTTCTGACATGGCAAGTCATACCTGTTGCTTGAGGACTCTTATAATTTTTTTGGCATGTTCACTCATTATAGACAGTTTTGCCAAACTATTCACTAATAAAAAAACGACTCACTAATATGGCATATTATTTTTGCTCATATATGATATCTTGAGGTTATCATGTAATCTTTTTCTTTTGAAGTCACTATTTCCTTTATTCCAGTGTTTCTGGTTTAAATCACAGTTGTGCTTCCTTCTTTAATTAACTAATGATACAAGAAAACTATATCCAGATATTAAATTACCTGTGATGAGTGTACAGCATTGTTTTGTAGCTCTAATTCTCAGAAACTATCCATTTATGTCTTAGCAGCTGTTCTTATTTCTTTTTCATCAGCCATAAAGATCAGCTCACTAAAATCTATCTGCTCCTGTTTGGCTTCTTCCAAATCTAATAACAGCATCATCTTTGCTTACCTTCTTTGGCTCCTTTTCATTGAATAACAATTCATTCTTTTTCATTGACTAATGTTTGCCAGAGGTCAGCGTAGTTTATTAAGCACCAGGGTCATTCTAAACATTTGACTAAACCTTATACTTTTATCATTAGAATCATTATAACAAAAATGGGTGTAACAAATTATAGTGAGATTTACCTTCTAAAATCAAACTTTATGTGAATGCATTAAACTGGTCCCTATTAACACCAGTGAAACAAAAATAATATTCTCTTTAGTTTAGTTGTTTATTACACATGAGGTGAATCTAGTTGCCGTGGTAAATTATTGAAAAGACACAGAAATGTGTGTATTTTTCACATTGCAAATCTGAGTTAGAATATTTAGAGTGCAGGTTTTCCTTCATTTTTATGAATGCTAGGGTGTGTTTCCTTCCACTGAGATAAACTTGACGTAAAATCAGCTATTGCCCAGCATTTTTTGTGTATGGGTGAAAAAATATTTTCCTGAGTTAAATGTTTAATACAAAGTAATGCTGAGGGAAATACATTTATAAATAAAACAAAATGCATTATATGTAGTATAATTTCATGAAGAAACAGCATAGCCTGGTGCTACATTTTTACTACAAATGGAAAAACCCTCAAATTCCAACTATAACCTGTATTGCCATAACAATTTAACCATTTTGTTAACATTGCAATTTCAGGTTCAAAAAATATGTTTTACATTAAATATATAAATATATATATA
>WEKX01002763.1:20173-30410 GCA_013390025.1 Pitta sordida
TATATATATATATATATAAATATATATGTTTTGAAGTGATCATAAACATTTTGAAAAAATCTCAGTCTGCTTTTTTCAGGTGTAGAAGCTGATATTCGTATGTTCCTGATAACTTGTAATACAAGAAACTTTATAATCTTCACTGCATTTTTTTTAAACTTTTAGAGCCTTTAGCACCATTTGCAAATATGCAATTCAGTCTCCATTTATTGAGGAAATTGTTCCATGGCAAAACACAAAGACCAGTTGATGGAATTACTTTGTTTTAGATTGAACTGTCGGTAAGGACATCACTAAAAAGAATTAAATCTGGTTTAAGTGTAAAGCACCATGCACATACATCACCATTCTGCATTCTTCCACTTGTCATCTGAAATGGTTGGTTGATAATAGGTAGGCTGCTTTATCATTATCCTTAGCACCTGGGAAATGGTCCAGTGTAAATTCAATCTCAGTGAATTATTACAGGCATTTTAGGATTTGTGAACTTGATAATGGTGTTTTGTGAGTGTTCATTACCGCTGCAATTTAATATTGCTACAGAAATTGAGTTAAGAGACTAGTAGTCTTGTAACAGCTTTGGGATATAATTTACAATCATGATAGATAACAAATCCACAATTTACTAGTGTGTCAGCAGTGTTTTGTAAAGCATACTTAAAGAAGCTAATTAAACTTCATAAGGCCTCTTGTAACATTATAATTTTTCACAAGCCTTAATCCAATGAACCACTAAAATTACATTCTTTGGTAGAATAAAATCTTGATCTTACTTAAAATTGGATTATAGTTGTTTCCAGGAAAAAAAATCCTTAAAATTCTGACTCAATTAATGCTTAAATTGATGTTTAGCATTACTTGTGAGTTTTAGCATTACAGTGAATCAAAGTGCTAACTTGCATTATGTCTAATTGATCTATAGTTAATTTATTCAGAAAAGAGCTGCTCAGACTGAAAAAAATAGATAAAATCAGACAACCATGTAATAGTAGGAAAGTAAATGTGCAGTGATACAGAAGACAATAGTTCTTGTAGCAAGATAGTATGTTGATACAGCAGTATCAGGGGACTGGAATTTCACTGTACTAGTACAGTTTTGTTTAGTATGGTCTTTGCTGAAGTTAAGACATTATCATCACCTTTAGCAGAAACTTGAAACTTTACTGTGAAGAAAAATTACTAATATCAAGTACTTGAGCAATGCTTCAGCATTCCATTTTAGAATAAATCCTTCTTCTATATTTAGATGTTACTTAGGACACGCTGATCCCTTGTTGAATCCCAAAAATCTTCTCGGCACAGGCACAAGCACAGTTTGACAAGGTGCTTTCTCTCAGTTGGCTGCCAGTTCTTTCTGCAATGTACTGACATATCTAGTGAATATAAAATTTGGAGCCATTGTTAACTCATGCCCTAGATATTTCAACCATGTTTTCTAAAAGAAAACTTCACAGATTAGGAGCTGTAGACTTCTCTGAACAAATAAATCTGTTTACAAATTAAGTCCTTTCACCCTAGCGTTGTCATGAAGCTTTTGCTGTCAAACTCCCCTGACTAACTAGATTTCCAACTTTCACCAACACACGTTGAGACTATAATTATTATAGTTGAAGCCATAGTTTGTTTTTTTTAAATTGTATATTGTACTTCATAACTAAATCTTGCTTAGGCAGTCAAATTCAGTAGCTGATATCTTCTGTATTTGTGGTGGTTCCCTTTAGTCTTTCTGATTGTCAAAATATACAAAGCTATTTCTCCTTACATTATTGCGCCTACTGAGAATTTCTTAAGCTCTGATTGAAACTGTGAGGATTTTTTTCACTTAGTGTTTATTTTTTCACGTGGGAAAGTCTTCTGGTTTTCTGTTGTTATGTCATGTTAGAAGAGTTGGATTTTTTATCTCTATACAGGAATATCCATGATAAAAAAGAGGCAAAAGGAGTTAAGAAAATGTTTGACAGTGATCATTCTGGTGCATGATTGAAACGAAGTTCCTTTTATTTTGGCGTGTGAGGTTTCAGTGTCATCTCATTTTCTTTCATCTGATAATATTTTGAGATATCCTGCAGTGACTCCTGATGAAATCTGACAAATTCTTCAATGAAAATCTACGGTGAATGAATGCTGTCATTCAGATTTCCTTCAAGACAATTTGTCTTATAGCAAAAGTATTTTCTTTAACTTGAATGTAGTTGAATCACAGTGCTTTGTTCCTTTAACTAATGATGGTATTGCAGAAAGTAACCTCAGTTATGAACATAGTATAACCTATCAATTTTTCCTAATGCATGAATCACCAATCTTTGTGGTTTTGAAGGCCTTTTCTGGTTCTGTATTTGACAAAAATGTATTTTTTAGTTTGGTGCTGTAGTCCACATCTTCCTACGCTTTTTGACCTGATCTGTAATTTCATTGTCACAGTTGTCTATTGGTATGTGCATCTGTAATTGTTATTTTCAGGTGTTGAAGCTTATCTTAAAGTACTGGTTTTCAGTGAAAAATAATTTTTTGTTGCTGTTTCAAATGTCATAATTAATGCTGGCATCTCTCAGCAGTAACTGCCTTGTGTTCCTGAATAATTTACACATTTTTTTTTAAAATTCTTTTTTATCACCTTCTGGCTAGCAATGCTCACATGCTCAGGTTATTTTTTCAGAATTTTATACTTAACCATTTAAACAATCCTTTCCATTTAAATTTAAAGCTTCCCCTTGGCCTGGACCACAAGATTACATAGAATTACACAAAACCAACAAGGTTGGAAAAGACCATTGAAATCATCGAGTCCAACCTGTTACCTAACAACATCTCATCATCTAAACCATGGCCCTAAGTACCTCATCCAATCTCTTCTTAAACACACCCAGGGATGGTGACTCAACCACTTCCCTGGGCAGCCCATTCCCATAGGAAACCACTCTTTCCTAACATCCACTCTAAATCTCCCATGATGCAGCTTAAGACCGTGTCCTCTTGTTCTGTCACTGGTTGCCTGAGAGAAGAGACCAACACCCAGCTTGCTACAACCTCCTTTCAGGTAGTTGTGGGGAGCCATAAGGTCCTCCCTGAGTCTCGTCTTCTCCAGGCTAAACAATCCCAGCTCTCTCAGTCACTTTTCACAGGGCTTGTACTCTAGCCCCTTCACCATCCTCATTGCCCTTTTCTGGAAATGTTCAAGCATCTCTACATCTCTCTTGAACTGAGGAGTCTAGAAATGGACACAGTACTCAAGATGTGGCCGAAGTAGTGTTGAGTGGAGGGGAAGGATAAATTCCCTAGTCCTACTGGCCTATACACTATATACTATTCTACACACTATACTCCTGGGCACACTGCTGGCTCATGTTAGTTTCCTATCAACCAGTACTCCCAAGCCCTTCTCTGCCTGGTCACTCTTCAGCCACTCAGTCCCCAATTTATAGCTCTACATGGGGTTATTGTGGCCACAGTGTAGAACCCAGCACTTAGACTTGTTAAACCTCATGCTATTGGATTCAGCTCATCTATCCAACATGTCAATGTCTCTCTCTGCAGAGTCCTCCTGCCCACTTACACATCAACACTTATTCCCAGCTTGATGTCATCTGCAAACTTTGCTAATGATGGACTCCACCCCCTTGTCCGGAACATCAGTAAAGATGTTGAACAGAATTGGCCCCAACACTGAACCCTGAGCGACCTCACTAGTGACTGGCCTCCAGCTGGATGCCGCACCATTCACCACCACTCTCTGAGCTCGGTTCCAGGCTCAGTTCTTAACCCAACATAAAGTAAACCTGTCCAAGCTGTGAACTATCAGTTTCACTGGGACTTTAGTGTGCGAGATGGTATCAAAGGCTTTGTTAAAATCCAAGTACATCAACAGCTTTTCCCTCATCAACCAGGCGAGTTACCTGATCAGAAAATGAAATTAAATTGGCCAGGCAGGATCTTCCCTTCCTGAATCCATGTTGCCTAGATCTGATCTCCTTATTATCCTGTAGGTGGAGTGTAATTGCCCTTAAGATGATTTGTTCCATGATTTTGCCTTGAACTAAGGTGAGGCTCACAGGTCTATAATTCCCTGGATCCTCCTTCCAGCCCTTCTTGTAGATAGGTATTACATTAGCCAACTTCCAGTCATCTGGGACCTTTCCATTAAGACAAGACTGTTGATAAATACTCAAGAGAGGCTTAGCTAGCTCATCTGTCTGCTCTCTCAATACCCTTGGATGGATCCCATAGACTTATCAATCAATCAAGTTGTATTCCCTCCTACAAAGCAGAAAGAGTTTCAAGAGATTTATCTTTCCTATTTTGTCACAATGTATATATGGGAATTTTCTCGTTGTTGGCTGGAATGTTTTCATTTCACAGAATCACAGAATCACAGAATATTATGAGTTGGAAAGGACCCACAAGGATCATCTAGTCCAACTCACCATCTAACACCTAACACCCGTACAGAGACCGAAAGCACATCCCAGAGAGGATTCTTAAAAGCCATATTGAAACACTTCATTACCATTGCTGCTCAATAGTTGCTTTCTATCTTTGATATACACTATGGACCGCAAAATGTAATATGTGAGTTTTAGTCATAATTTCTGCTCCAATGCCACCTGTACTCCACAGAACACAAAATTTGACTGTTATTTATGGTGAAATCTTTTTTCATAAAACAGGCTTCTCTAGGCCTGAGTTGAACCACAGCCTAATGTCACAATGGAAGTGCTATGTGTCAAAAGTGACTTCAATCTTTAAGGTAAAAGAATATTACATTTTGTCTTTGAGAGGAATTAAGTGTACTTTCTTCTCTCCATGCTGGGGGGTGGTGGAACTTTCACAGGCAAATGAAAAATTTCCCAGGGAAGGAATAAATGAAAAGTAAATCCAAATAAGTTCATGATAGTATTGTGCCCAATATGTAAAGTAATTACGTTAACAAGCTAATTAATTTTAATGGACTGTCCCATGGTTCCTTTGTCTCGTTTGCTGACCTGTCTATTGAAATTTGCTGTAAACTTAGCACTCTATTTGCATAGCTGCAAACAATTTGAAGCTGCTATTGTTGGTTAATCTAGAATCTGAACCTGGTTTAATTGCAAGGAATTAAAATGAAATGTTCAAGGTGGCAGAAAGGAGAGACGGGTACATAATTCATATCCATTTTTTCCTACAGTGAAGAAGTAACAAAATATGAGAAAGTACTCTGATGAATATGAGGTGCTTGGTGACAAGGACAGGCACTGAGGGACAAAAGAATAATTAACATTTCACCAATTCTAAAGAAATGATGGCAGCAACAGGTACAATAATCTACTTTTGCATGCTGCTGACAGAATCACAGAATCACAGACTCCCTTGTTAAATGGTCTATAGATGTAACTTAATCAAACTTTATAACAAATTATTTTTATGAGACACAGCAGTAATGTTTTCACACACTTAACTTTGCATTGATAGTGAACCAATAACACATAAACTTAAAAATCTTGAGAATGCCGTGGATGAAGCCTGATTCAGAATGAAGAGCAGCTCTACACAAAAAGTCTCTTGTATCTTAATTCTTGAAAAAAAAATCTGAGATTATTTTTCTCTAGTCAAGAGGTAACAGTCCCCATGTATGCTATAAAGAAAAAACTGTTGCATATATTATACACAATGAAATATTTTTCTTTTTGAAAAAACAATATATATATATGGCTCTTCTGTAATATAAATATTATTTTTAGAACACTGTATTTTCTCTTAGAATTAGTTAATTTACTTGTATTAGTAAAGTAAGTTCTCTGCATGTATTATGTCCAGTGTAGTGAATGAACCTTGTAAAGCAGTATGTGGAGCTTTAAAATAAAGGAAAACCTGATAGAGCAGTAAATTACTCATCATGTCAGCAATTAAAAATAGCGGACTTGCGATCTAGCTAAGCTATTCAGTGTGCTAGCTTTAAAGGCTTTACCTCTTAGACACAGTTAAAATACCTGTGTCACAGTGCTCATTGTTGCTAATAGTTTTTTTCTTGCCAGAAGACCTCTGGCTGTTAGAAAGAGATAAGCAAAACATTTGTACTTTCACTGGGAACCCAAAAATATCCCTGAAGGAGCTTGGAAGCAAGCTTGATTCAGACAGCATTGCTTATCAAACTCCATGCTCATTTAGAACAAACCAAGACTAGCTCACTAAAGGAACAGGAATACATCTGGATAAATTGAAAAAAATAAACATTTACTATTGAAAGAGAAGACAGAAGTAACTTACCTCCCAGTGGAAGTGGTGCAGCTGAATACTGTTACTGAGTCAAGAATCTAGTTCAAAACAGTTATATCACTAAGCAATAAGGAAATTTAATAGACTCTGTGCCCAAACTTAAAAATAAATAGACATTCACTTTTCTTCCAGAATATACATTATTAGAAACAGCTTTTATATGGTTGCAGTCTGATTACAATTTGGTAAAGAAAGTTTTCTCTCTCCCACCTCACTATTTTATCAGGAAACCAACATGGCAAATATTGGCATGGGCAATAGACCATCTGAAACTAACACTGTTCTAATAATGCCTAGAATCAGCTTGTCCATTATATTTCTTTATAAAGCATCTCTTAAGAAGCTTTTTTCCCGCCAGTTTTCCCTGACATTTTAGCTTTTCTGTGGTCATAGGAG
Organism: Pitta sordida; assembly: GCA_013390025.1. NCBI lineage: Eukaryota > Metazoa > Chordata > Aves > Passeriformes > Pittidae > Pitta > Pitta sordida. The sequence continues at coordinate 26,819 of WEKX01002763.1, forward strand.
TTTGAGTTTTTTATTTGTTTTTATTTTATTTGCTAATACCAGAGACATATAATTCAGAAGGTTCCTATCTAGAAAATGTAATGCGTTTACTGTGTGATACTCTGAGGCCAGGTATTAGCAGGCTATGTATAACATCACTTTTGTCTGGGATGGGAGGATTTTGGTTTTGGAATTACACAGTATCACACAGTATAGATTAGGCTGGAAAGCACCTTGAAGATCATCTAGTCCTACCTATTATCCAACTAACCAATCATCTACATCTAGATCATATCGCTCAACACCTCATCCAGCCTACCCTTAAACACCTCCAGGGTTGGCGAGTCAACCACCTCTGTGGGCAACCCATTCCAAATCCGGATCACTCTTTCAGTAAAAAACCTTTTCCTAATATCAAGTCTAAAGTTTCCCTGCTGAAGCTTAAAACTATCACCTATCGTCCTGTCACCAGAGATCAAGGGGAAAAGAGCAACCTCCGCCTGACTACAAACTCCTTTTTTAATATGTTTTATTTGAGGAAATATCTTCCCTATTGCTTGTTTTGTGTTCTGTGACATTTGGGAGAATTTTTTTTCCAGTAAACCAACACATATTACTCCTGCTTAACAATCTATCAAGTAGTAAATGCAGAACTTCTGCAAAACATGTTCCTTTCTTTACATAGTAACAATATTTTAAAGTAAAATATAGCAGCTTTGTAGAATAGAATGGAAAAGTTTTACAATAGTTTGGGGAAGTTCTGTTTTTTATTTCAGTTCTTCATTGTTAGGCTGATTTTTTTTCTGTATTTTTTCTGTATTTTTTTCTGCATTCAACACTTTTTGTTGAACTGTCGAAGGTACTCATTTTCATGTTCTACTACCAGTACAGCCCAAATACTGCATTTCATTATATTATAATTTCAAAGAAGTTACACAAGTTTTATGAAGGTGGACACTTAAATGTCAATTCCTATTAAGTATAGAGGTTGCATGGTCCTTCTTGTTTACAGTTTTTTCTTACAGTTACCAAACAGTATTTGTGGGGAAACAATAAGCTTTACTGTTTGTAACCAGTACCTGAAATTGCTGTGTGGAGACAAACAGGGGAGAAAGAAATCCAAGCAACCCAATGGGGAATATATTACTAGAAAATTGTGCTGTTCCCCAGTACTTTTAGTCTGGGGGCAAAGTTTGTCTTTCAAGTGGAAATACATAGTTACATTTTTCCACTTAAGAATAGCCTAAGGAAACCAAAATTCAAAAACTTTTACTTAATGATACGTGATAAGTACAAAATTATATGGTCAATGTAAGGAAAACACTAAAAATGTAGATAAGTCAGCTTGCTTGGCAAGATATACTAGGGATGTAAACATTTGCCTTAACTCTCTATCAAGATACATTTTAGAACTCACAAAAATTAACTTAAATTTACAGGTTAATCCAAGTATCAACAAAACTCATCAATGGTAATTCTTACCACTTGAGAGTATCAATGAAGAGAGTATACCATTACTGAAATGAGTACATACAGAGTTATTTGTGTAACTCGGTGCTTGATACCCTTAGGAAAAAACGTGAAAGTCCAGCTTGCGCAAATCTCTCATCCCAAGGGAAAACTTATATTTCAGAAATAGAGAATGCGGTTTGGGCATGTATTTAGGGTTACATCTACATGGTTGGTTTCCTCGTTTGTTTTTAATTTTACCAATATTTTTATTGCTTGGCTGCAGTCATGGCAATATTACATCTAAATAGTGTATTTGCTGATCAAACTCAAAATTTTAAATTCTTAACTCAAATTCTGAACTATGTCTACATGAAGATGCAAAAAATGCTTTGAAAGGTGCTAAGGGTCAGCATCTTAACAACCATATTGTGGTACACAGTGAATTGATAAAACATTAAAATTTAGCATGCAAAAACTTTTCTATTTGCAATGTTCTCAGACAGAAATATTTTATAGTCTTTTTTATGAACACAAAGAAACCCTTAAGGCCAGATAAAGCCAATATTGCATGCTCACTGCATAAGAACTTCTTATAGATTTCATCAGGGATTCAATATAGATCAGGAATTTTCAGAATTGCATAGTAATTTGGTAATAATCACAAAAACCTAATCTGAAGTCTTTTCAGTCAGATAAAGGCTGTTTATTAATATGTTTATTAATATGTTTATTAACATTGACAAAATCCAAGTAGAATGCACCTGGAAATAAGCTGTTATTTGTAGTAGCTTTATCAAGAAAGGCTCAATTGAGATATAATTTCCTGTTTCTCCTTAAATATAAACATAATACATTAGTACTAATATGTTGTATCATGGTTTAAAAATAAATAAATAATTTTTTCTGTTAGGGTTGGAGTGGTATCTGTGAGTCATTTTTGATAGAGAATATTTCTCTATTAACTCTATTCTTCCATAGGAAGAAAGATGAATAAATAACCTTTCATCCTGCAAGTTTCAAAAATTGGAAGATAAATTACATGATTATCAGATAATGGAGCGTTTAAATAGGAAAATATTGAACAGATACACCAATTAAATTCAGTTTCAATGTACAGCATTTAGGGTTTGGGTTTTCTTGGTTGGTTGGTTGGTTTTTGTTTTGTTTATTTTTTTAAATCATAAAATAGTTTGAGTTGGAAGGCACTATCAAAGGACATTTAGTACAACCCCTCTGCAAAAAGCTACTAGATGTCCTTCTACTAGGTCAGGTTTTCAGAGCTGCATCCTACTTTACCTTGACTGTTTCCAGGAATAAGTCTTCCACCACTTCTCTGAGGCACCTGTAGCAGTGTTTCACCTCCCGTTATTGTGAAAAACTTGTTCCTTATATCTAATCTAATTTTACCCTCCTTTAGTTTAAAACCATTATCTTTTGTCCTAAAGCAACAAGACCTGCAAAAAAGTTTGACACCATCATTCTTACAGGCCCTCTTCATTTACTGAAAGGCCATAATAAAGTTTTCCTGGAGACTTCTCTTGTCCAGGCCTAACAATCCCAACTCTCAGCCTGTCTTTACAGGAGAGGTGCTCTAGCCCTCCAATCATATTCATGACTACTCTAACGGGTTTGTATCTTTCTTGTGCTGGGGTCCCAGACCTGGTTGTTGTCTGATAAAGTTATTAAGAGGAAATGTACAAAAGGATTTTAGTTCTGGTTGATTTTTGTGGGTTTTTTTTCGAGAAGCAAAGTTAGGCTGTGTACAGATGTATCCTTGGAAGACCTGCAATTCTGTCTATTTGCAGCTCCTTTCCCTCCAGTCTGCAACTGGGGTTATTTTCTTTTACAAGATATAGTTTAAATCTATATTAAGATAACAGGATTTTGTGATTTACAGAATCACAGAATATTATGAGTTGGAAGGGACCCACAAGGATCATCTAGTCCAACTCACCATCTAACACCTAGCATCTTTACAGAGACTGAAAGCACATCCCAGAGTGGTAACACAGTCTAGTTCCCTCACAGTCTAGCAGGCCACTCCGAGCCAGAAGGGACCCAGGATCATCCAGCCCTACACCCCCTAGCTAGACCATGTCACTAAGCTCCTCATCAAGTCTTCTCTTAAACACCTCCAGGGACGGCGACTCCACCACCTCTC
>WEKX01002763.1:30425-41059 GCA_013390025.1 Pitta sordida
CACTTAGTCTTGTTAAACCTCATACTGTTGGAGCCTGCCCATCTCTCCAGCCTGTCAAGGTCCCTCTGGAGGGCCTTCCTACCCTCTGGGAGATCAACAATTGCCCCCAGCTTGGTATCATCTGCAAACTTGCTGATGATGGATTCAATTCCCTCATCCATATCATCAACAAAGATGTTGAACAGCACTGGGCCTAACGCTGACCCCTGTGGGACTCCACTGGTGACTGGCTGCCAGTCAGATCTTGCACCATTCACCACCACCCTCTGAGCTCGCCCTTCTAACCAATTTGTAACCCAACATAAAATGTTCCCTTCCAGTCCGTGCTTCACAAGTTTCTCCTGAAGCTTATTGTGGGAAACCGTGTCAAAGGCTTTGCTAAGGTCCAAGTACTTATGGTTGAAGATGTTAATAACAGATGATCATAAGAGATAATAGAGAACAATGATGATATTTTCGTTGCTATTACATAACATCAGATAGATTGATTCTAAACTCATTCCCAATAATCACTGCAGAAAGGCACAGTCTAGAGGGTTCTTCAGAATATTCTCACATCCATCTTTTGGAGACTTGCAAAACAGAGAGATTTTTAAATACCGAAATCTGTGGATGTTTTTATTGGAACAGACAATGTGACTTTTGAGAATAAAAAATTACAAAAATAATAAGTTATTAGGTAGTAATTCCAACGATGTTTTAATCAGGATTTTTCATTGATTTCTTTTTTTCATTAGTAATGTTATAACAAAGCCAAATAGGATATCTGAAGTCTTCCATTAAAAAGAAAAATTAATTAAACAAAAAATGCATAAGGGAGAACACTTACTAAAATAATGAAATTAAATTAACTGTAGTAAATGGAAAAACATTTTTCAAATCATTTGATTTCTATATGCATTTTAGTTTATTCGGACAATCTTACAGTAGCACTCACAAATGAAAAGAGATTATAAAATAATGCAGAACAACATTTTTCACCACAGAAGTATAGTAGGTGCCTCATGTACTTAAAAAAATTCCCATTCTATCTGAAATAGATATTGTCTTATATAATTTAAATGAGTTTTAGAGAACAGTTATAGTAAGACTGATAGTTAGTTGTCATTGATTCATACAGTTATTTATTGGAATACATCATGTCAGATCCTATACTAAAAACTCACAACTGAAAATCTTTAACTTTGAATTTATAAACAATAATAAAAAAGTCAAGTCGGTTTTAGATTAGCAATTTCTAAAGTTCCCCCTGTATGTTACACGAAACAATTTGTTAAGGGATTAATATGAACACTGTAAAAAATCTGAAGTTTTCAGAATGTCAACACGAATGTCTATCTATATAATTGCAGTAAAGATGCTGCAACTGTAGTTCTCCTAAACAAAATACTGTGTGTGCTGTAAGACCTATATTTTATCATTAGATCTATTAGTAATTACATTGAGCTAGGGAAGAATTTTTATAGCATAATTTTATTTCTGAAGTGCTAAAATACTATATATTTGTAGTAATAAAAATGCGTACAATCTAGTTTTATTTTGTTCAGTTGTGAGCTTGTTTTGAATTTTTGTTTTCCTTCAGGATAATTTCCTTTTTAACTTTAGGTCTCTACACTTATCATCACTGGTTCTGGATGGAAGAACTCCTTGACTGCTATAGAAGAGTGGCTTACAGAACTCAGGGCCTGGGTTCAATATCACTGTATTAAGCAATAAAATCTAATTGATTGCAGTGTCCTAGAACTTAATGTTCCACTTTTGCTGGACAATGAAATCCATATATCAGGAAAAAACATAGACGTATAAGGAATTATTGTCCTTTTATTCATCAGCTTGAGAGCAGTAATAATCTTCCAAGGGAAGAATATTCTATTCAGAGTGCTATGGAATAATGTCCCTATGATGTTTATTAAATATCACAACAGTAATCAAGAAAAAATATTTGCTAACACTGTTGAATCAATAAACCAAGATGTTCCTAATAAAGCTCTTTTCCAAACATCAGTTACAAAACATAAAAAGGCTTTGCCTTTGCCTTTAACCTCCAGCAAAACACGAAGTATGTGCAAGTATAATGTTCAGTGTGAAGTACAACAAAGGACACAAAAGAGGTTGGGTATTTTTTTGCACAAAATTAGAATAAAACGGTTTGTCTTTGTAGAATAAAGTTCTGAATTATGTCATGTCCCAATAGCTGAGTTACAACAGCATTTCTATGCTTTGGGTGATGCTCAGCTGTTGATATTTACTAATCTGTTCACCATAGTTCCCATATTCTAAGGTGAGATTAATCTCAAAACAATGTGGAAATCTTCAGTATCGCAGATGATATGCACTCCTTTGTCTATTCAAGGAACCTCTCTGAAACAGAGACAACTCGTTGCCAATAGCTGAATTTACACAAGATTAAGCCTATTTGTCTTCATTCCACCAGGTCAAAGGGCTTTTAAGTATACTATAAACTATTCAAACAAAATAAGAAACTTAAACTATATCTTGGGAGTGTAAGATTTGAATGTGTTTTGCAAAAAATGTAGTATTTCTGTTTACTTTCAAGTTATCTGATTATGATCTTGTAACTTAAAACTTAATTTATTTAATGAAGAAAAAAGTCTTGCAGAATTTTATAGTAAGTTATCATAATTCAATTTTAAATAGGTAATTAGTGTCTTTCAATGTAACAGCTGATAAGTGCCATCAGAAGGCAAGTAACATTTTATCAGATTCAAAATGTTCTGTAATTACTACATAAAATTTTCAAAATTCATTATCACAAGACAAGTAGTACTCTTATTTTTCTCTCTGTAATAGTTAGATTTGAAACTTATAAATATATATATATATATATATAAAAATGTTTACTGGACATTAAAGAAACAACAAGTGTTTATAATACAACAAGGTTATTAATGAGGTAATGAATGCAATAACTACAGAGCGATGCCATATCACATAATTATGGAACATACTCTTTTATTTAATATTGGATTATTTAATTTTGAAGAGGAACTTTAATCACATGCTCTCTTTTGTTAATGTTTAAAACTTCTACTCTCAATATGAGGGATAATCTAATAAGTAAAAATGTAACATTCTTAGGCTATTCAGTTTAAAGGATCTGAATCACTGAAATTGACAGCCTTGCTAAAATCTCAGGTTTATTTCTCTACTCATTTGTGGTTTTGTTTCTTTCATCCTTTTTATACTCATCAATTTTGTGTTCCACCCAAGATGCTTTCTTAGGCCTAAATTGACAGAAGTATTTTGATATAAAATTCTCCTGCAAACTTTAAGGTCCCTCAGGACTTCATTCTTGTCCCAAGTGGTATTAAGGTACAGTGCAAATTAAAGTATCTATTCACAACATCCCATATAACAACATATGGTTATGAAAACTGGAGACATCCCAGATGACTGAAAGTTGGCTTATGTGACACCCATCTACAATAATGGTTAGAAGGAGGATCCATGGAATCATAGACCTTTCAGCCTCACCTCAGTTCCAGGGAAAATCATGGAACAAATTACATATCTTAAGGGAAATTACGCTGCACTTACAGGTTTATAAGGAGATCAGATCCAGTCAACAAGGATTTAGGAATTAAAGGGCCTGCCTGACCGATCTAGTTTGCTTTCCGATCAGGTAACTCGCCCGGTTGATGAGGGAAAAGCTGTTGATGTAGCGTACTTGGATTTTAGTAAAACCTCTGATACCATCTCACACAGTAAACTCCTGGTGAAACTGGTAGATCACAGCTTGGACAGGTTTACTCTGTGCTGGGTAATTGAGCTCAGAGAGTGGTGGTGAATGGTGCTGTATTCAACTGGAGGCTTGTCACTAGTTGGGTCCCCCAGGGCTCAATGTTGGGACCAGTTCTGTTCAACATCTATATTGATGTTCTGGACGAGGGGGTGGAGTCCATCATTAGCAAGTTTGCAGATGACACCAAGCTGGGAATAAGTGTCAGTCTGGTTAGAGGGTAGGAGGGCTCCGCAGAGGGACCTTGACAGGCTGCACAGATGGGCTGAATCCAATCACATGGGGTTTAACAAGTCTAAGTGCTGCGTTCTACACTGTGGTCACAATAACCCCATGTAGGGACTGAGTTAGGGACTGAGTGTCAGAATGAGTTTCAGAATGAGTGTCAAAATCCTGATGCCCGTCAGGTACTCCTCTTTAGACTACTGCTTACACTGTTCCCGTAAAAGACTGAGGGAATGTTCTTTAGCCACGGTCAGAATAATTTCATGATGAGGTGAGGCACTGGATCAGGTTGCCCAGTGAAACTGTGGATGACCTATTCCTGGGAGTGTTCAATGCCAGGTTGGTTGAAGCTTTGAGCAATGAAGGTGGTTTAGGGAAAGGTGTCCCTGCCCATGGCAGGGGGTTGGAATTAGATGAGCTTTAAGGTTTCTTCCAAGACTAACCTTTCTATAATTCTAAGATTAAATGCTTTGTTGTTGTAACCTTTAATAGTATGGCATCTCAAGTAGGAATTGATAAAAGTGGAACAGCTCAATTTACTTGGGTGGTCATAACTAAAGTGCTTGTTTTCCATGAATATTCAGTTAATATAAAAAAGTTATCATGTAACAGTAAAGGCTACACTGAGTCAGAGGAAGCATGCTTGCACTAATTAAAGCACACAGACCACGTGTCAGAAACTTGATACCTGATGCACCACTTAGCTGGTAAAGCGCAGAGGAAATGTTCCTCCTCATTCTGCAGCCTCAGATGACACACTGAGTTGTGCTTTTTTGGGTCTGGAAGGGATCATCCCTTCTTGAGCATGTGACCTTGAGAATCTGTTGAGCAGTTGTGTTTGGCCTCACTACTGGTGAACTAAAACAGCTTACTTATAAGCATGTCCCCCTGCCATGGAGTTGCTCTTCATATACCAGGAAACACAAATAAGCATGTGTTTTAGGGACCTCCACTCCATATTGCGTCTTTTTCTGTAGATATAATATTCCACTCTGTGGGACTGGAATCAAACATTCCTTAATAGTACTGAGTTTTACATTTCTCTGAGGACCACACCTTTAATGGTATTATTTTTTTTGGCTTCATTTTCACATTTGCTCTGTGATGGACATAGTTTTTTTGTTTCCTATACCCTGACTTAAAAAAAAAAAAAAAAAGACCTAGAAATAAGTAAGAAGGAAAAAACTCCTACTTTTTATACGACCTCAGCTTCTCTGTGAGTTACAAATCTGACTGCTATACCAATTCAAGTGTATATCTTCCATTTTCAGCAGTAACCATGTCCACCTTTCTCTTTCACAAACAGCTTGGGTTGCCCTCCAGAAATTCCAGGAAAATTGTAAATTAAGGTACAAAGAGGAATTTTACACTGTATTGACAAATTTTTAGAGCTGTGATTACTGGAAACTCTGACATTTTCCATTGGAAATCCCACCTGCACACGATGAATACCACGCAGGGTAGGGGCACCACCTTTGATGCCCACATATGGGACACAGAATTTGTAATGTCTGAATTTTGGTACTACAGCGATCAGGTTTTGAACACCTTATAGGGGAAAAACCCCGAAACACCTCCCCAAACAAAACAAACAAACAAATCACCCACAAGAAATACACCAGTGTGCCATTCCAAACTAGTCTTACATCTAAATTACCACTAAGTTTTGTCCCACTTTCTCCAATTAAAACACAAACAGCATTGGTTGCAAAGAACATACTCCTATCTTGAATTCAGTAACATCGAAATCATGCAGCTAAATTAGAACTCTGATGAAATAGGTTGCTTAAAATGCTCTCTCAATGCCACGATAATATTATCATTACCTTTCATAGTATAATGGGAAGATTTGTGATTATTTAGCTGTACCTTGCAGAGTTCACATAGACCTGAAAATATCGTGTGTGTTGCGTGTCTGGGAAGAAGTTGTTTATTAGAAATGTAACTAAGGAAATATCTGATTTGAAAATCCTTTTATAATGATTTTAATTTACTCCTTTTTTAAGTAAAATATAATTCATATTGCAATTTTATATTTCCGCCCAGAGTTTTGCCAGTTTTGAAATCCAGAGGTATATGCTAGATAAAATGTTACTACATATATAGAACATGAGATTTGTCTTCTTGTGAAGTAACTGTCACATCAGGGAGTCAGATGATGAGATTTTATCATAGTTGAATATGCTTCTTTTTTTTTTCTGAATGTTTTGACACACACATGCGTGTATAAACACACTCACAAAACTGCTTTTCACCTTCGAAAAATAATGAAAAAAAAGAAAAAAATAGCTTTTAAATCCAAGTTTTGACCATTAAATGGAGAGCTGTAATGGGAACTCACACTTCACTCAGTATAATAATTACTTAACTAACTTAATATCCTGAGATGACAGTGAATATCTGTAGTCAAATATATTTTGAGTTTTGAGGGTTTTTTTCAAAGTGGTGTACCATGATTTTTTAAAAATTATTAATATTAGATTATTTTTTCTTTTTCCAGGTTAACTGGTATGAATCTACCTTCTCCTGTTATCAGCAGTAAGAACTGGTTGCGACTCCATTTCACATCTGACAGCAATCACCGACGAAAGGGATTTAATGCTCAGTTTCAAGGTAGGAAACCTATAAAAGTGCAGAAAAAACACTCCTTTATATTCAAGGATTGCTGAAGTTCTAGTGAAATTTTTAAATTATGTTCAAATATTCACATTGCAGGGACATGCTCACTCAATTTAAGCATTGCTGAAGTTGTGGTGAAATTTTAAAATTATGTTTAAATATCCACATTGCAGTAAAGAGCTGACTCATGCTACTGCTGCTCTTATACTAAGTATCTGTTATTCTGGTGTGATCAGGCGTCTCTAAGGATTTATTTTTTGAAAAATTATTTGTATTTCACAATGTAGCTTGCTATAAGTATGTATTTGCTTGCTCATTTTTTCTATAATAAATTGCTTTGCATTCAGTTTCATCTTTGCTTTAAAAACATGCCTGGAATGAGATTTGCAGAAAGTCAATTCCACACAAAGGCATACTCCTATCTAAACATTGTCTTCTTTCATTATTTAAAATCTAACTCTTATACAAAAGCTACATTCAACTTTTGGAAATTTAAATCAACCTTAGTATAGTAAAAATTATATTTCACGATCTTGCATAAATTTACATATACAACTTTAAAAAAAAGACAAGAGGATGTTAATGTTGCTGTCAATTTCTACTTATGTTCACCTAGACAGTTTTTAAAATGAACTTTTTTAGAATGGATTCTATATTGATTTTTGTGCTTCATAAGTCATTACTCAAGATGAAAGACATCATAGTTATATTGAAAACAGAGGAGCTTCTTAATTTATCTGTGCTTTTCAATTCTGCACTTACATGAGCTGTTTGAACCCTTTTACGTCCCACACCATCATATCATTTATAACTTTAGACCTTTCTTATTTTCATGAAACTCTGGGACCTCTATCACATTAGAAATTACAAATAAACTGCAACAACTATGTGTTTCTGGTGACTATGACACACGTGCAACAAAAGCATTTAACATACATTGTTCTTTTAGTATTAAGAATATTTAGACTATTTTAGTTTTTAAAAAACCATGAAATTTCACTTCATTTAGGCAACTCAGAACAAGTATCTATTCTATGATCCTTTGCACTTACAACTTATTTCTCCAGTTTGTCAAGGATGAATATATAATGCCCCTATTGGTGAATATGAATTTAAATGCACTGCTTATGTTAATTCTGTCTTTTAAGCCTATTAACTGGAGATCACAAAAAAAATGTGACTCATCTTGCTGATGCACCAGAAAACTATGAAACAGACCAACAAGAGGAAGTTTGGATTAAAGTAACATACACAGGAAAATAGTATTTGTTCTTTTTCAATATATTGTGTCTCTAGAAAAATACCTACTGTGGACTTAAAGCTTCTGGGAAATACCTGGAGAGATCACTATTTCAAATATGTATCTGTTGCTCTGCATAATACATCAGGTTTTGGATGTAAGTGTAAACTGAACTGATGTAGAATATAGCTTGTGAATGACAAGTGGAAGTATCTTACTGCAATTCAGATGCTTACAATTACAGAAATTTCCTTTCTTAAATCATTATTTTATTAAGTAGAAAGATCTCTGACTTGTGAGCCACAGCTATCTGTCTTATTAGCCTTGATTGCAATCAAATAAATTCTTATGTTGGTGATATAAATATAAGCTGTGTTAAGACCTTGGAGAAAGTGTCACATAAAAATTCAGTGTGGTATAAAAATCTAGTTAGTCTAACAGCTTCATTAACTCCTTTTTGTTACACACCATTAGTAATTCTTTATATTATATGTGTATTTGAAAACTACAGTACATCCCTGCTGCATTGTGACCTCTCCATTGCGACCTCATGGATTTGCGAGGAAAATTTCTCACAGTTCAGTTTCAGGCATTTGTGAAGTTCCCTGGCTGATGCATGCGCAGTGCCTCGGTTTCACTGAGGAGTTGTGCCAGCGGTCCCTGTGGGGCGAGACTGGGCCAGTCCTGTGGGGAAGACGCGCGGTTTCTGTGGCTCGCGGGGGGTGTGGGATGGGGATGGCCACTGTAGAAGACAGAGCAAGGCCCTGTGTGGCGTGAGGTGCCAGGTGTGAATATGTCCTGCACCTGCCTATGCTTGATTAATGAAGGTCCCTGAGTGTCGCTCGCCCGCCGGTGTGTGCGGAGCGCCTGCGAGCTGCAAGTTGGCAGTGCTTGTGTGCGTGTGTCTGTGTTACTGTTTCCCTGGCTACAGGCAGGGAAGGGAACTGCCCCAGGAAAGTGGGGCTGGCTGCCGGGTGTCAGCGGGACATGCTCATTCTGCTGCCGAAGCCAGATCGGAGCCCAGGATGCGGGGCTGGGACGCAGGGCTGTGACGCACATGGAGGCTGGGGCAGGGGTGGGGTTAGGGGGAGCAACGACGTGAGGTTTGCGCTGCCATCAGGGCCATCCAAGCATGTGCAATCGCAGCAGCCCAGCCCCAGTGGCAGCTGCGAAAGCGGCAGCGTGGCGAAAGAGAAGTCTAGGGATTCTCGGAGAGGGTCTCCCCAGGCGGACAGGGCAAAGAAACACTTGCCTTTCCTCCCCTGTGCTGCAAGAGCCCNGGTTTCACTGAGGAGTTGTGCCAGCGGTCCCTGTGGGGCGAGACTGGGCCAGTCCTGTGGGGAAGACGCGCGGTTTCTGTGGCTCGCGGGGGGTGTGGGATGGGGATGGCCACTGTAGAAGACAGAGCAAGGCCCTGTGTGGCNTTGACCCGCACATATATGCCAGTTTGACGTTTTGCGAGACCTCTAACATGACTCATTTCTCGCAAATGAGGGGGTATAACTGTAGTTAATAATTTGGGAATTTCTTTTAAGTAGAAGTAACAGTATATACAGCTAGAGTCTACTAGTACCACAAATTGACAAATAGCACAAGATGTGTTGTTACAGACTTCTGTAATTCATCTGGTCAAGTGCCCTCCTCAAAGAAAGGTCCCTTAAGCAAGCTGCCCAGAATTATGTCTGGTGAGTTTTGAATACCTTCAACACTAGAGACTATACAACCGCTCTCCCCCTGTTTGTATGGGGTGGGGGGAATGAAGTGAGAGAGTAGTTCTGGGTGAATCTCTGGCATCCAACCAGGGTCAAGCCNTGAATATGTCCTGCACCTGCCTATGCTTGATTAATGAAGGTCCCTGAGTGTCGCTCGCCCGCCGGTGTGTGCGGAGCGCCTGCGAGCTGCAANGCCGTATCGGCATAAATGACTTGTTTTCTCAAAGAAAACCTAGCAATAAAAGGATGCTTCCAATGTCTGTCTCAAGATACAAATCTTTTATTTGTTCTCTGGAGAAAGCCTGCAGTGTAGGTCTTAGGACTCTGAAATCTCTGAGAAACATTTTGCTTATAGGCAACTCTTTCCAGTAGTTTAAACAGACTGTTCCAGAATCACAGAATCACAGAATTAGTAAGGTTGGAAAAGACCATTGTCCTGGTTTTTTTTTTCTTCTGGCAGCAAGGGGGGCAAACTAGCAGACCTAACACCAGACAGCTGCTGCCTGGGCTTCTGCTGTCGGCCAAGGTCAGAAGCAGATAGAGTGCCTGTGCGATAACATATTTAAGAAATTGGTCTTGAAGCAACTGGAGATAGCCTCAAGATCAGCTGCCCTAGTTCTTATAGGAGACTTTAATCTGCCTGATATCTGCTGGGAACTTAACACAGCAGAGAAGAGACAGTCCAGAAGGTTCCTAGAGATAGTTGATGACTGTTTATTGATGCAGAAGGTGAGCGAACCTACCAGGGGAGAGGCTGTGCTCAACCTATTGTTTACAAATAAGGAAGGGTTGGTTAGTGATATTGTGGTTGAAGGAAATCTGGGATGTAGTGACCATGACATCATAGAGTTTTCAATTGGCAGTGTGACGAGAAAGGGCATGAATCCTCCATGNTGTGACGAGAAAGGGCATGAATCCGCCATGGTGGATTTCCGGAGGGCAGATTTGGGACTGTTGAAGAAATTAATTGGGAGAGTACCATGGAAAACAGCCCTTAAAGGCAGGGGTGTCCAGGAAGGCTGGACATACTTTAAGAATGAGCTCATGAAGGTGCAGGAGCAGGCGGTCCCAATGTGCC